>JAQGBT010003147.1:0-20760 GCA_034698585.1 Disparrhopalites patrizii | reverse complement strand
GGGGTGTGGGAGTGTGAGGAGAAAGCCTCAGATCTCTTTCCCAGATTCCCAGGGACAGGGACAGTGAGGGAGTGCGGAGTTGCGGAGAGCAGAGAAGAACTGGGACAGACTCATGAAATTTCGCAAGACTCTCTCTTCCCACTGCCTCGCATGGAAATTGCTACAGAGCATCGAGGATTCCTCTTGGAAGACATGTTGGCATAGCTAATTAAGGAGACATACACTTCACTTCACACTTATCAATATTGAGATTACCTTTGTTTCTGCGCAGCCATGAGCATTTGAGCATACATGCCCAGCACCTCGTTAGCATAGTGAAGGAAAGGCTGTTCAAGGTATGGATTGCTATGAATATTTTTGCTATGAATATTTTGAAGTGCCTTGCAGATATTTGCCAGTGAAAGGAAGGCGATTAGTAGCATGTAGCGTAGTCGCATTGAAAATGCATTTCTTTATTATTTATTCCTTCGGACTCTGAGACGTTTCCCCCATGACAATGTTCGACTGTGCGCTGCGAAATGTGGAACGGGCAGAGGCACTACAAAAAATCTCAGTTTGTTTATGTTGATCGTTGATCAAATAACAAGTCAGGAGCTGACTCTTCCGGGATGTTGGGATGGGAGAAATATTTTCCAAAAAAATTGTCCCGATCTAATCAATTTAAGTTGTAACAAGTATAGCATTAAAGCATTTTCAAACTAAAATTGTCCACTAAATAGATATTTTTATTCTGTTTCCGCACGGACAAAAATGTTATTTTGAAACAGTAGTGCAAAACGGTTGGGGCATCAGCTTTCTGCACCAAATTTTAATGCCTATCTATCTAACCAAGAATTCCATAAAATTGGGTGTCGTGGCGATTTTTCCGCGCCAAGTGCATAAATCAGAACGTTTGACAAAATCAGTCATTTTGATTGAAGCAAACAGAAGTTATGTTTAAGCTAGTTAATGTCTTAAAAATTAGTAATAATAACTTTTGGAACCCTTTGCAAATTTTTTCTCAAAAAAATTATTATTATATTTTTAGCTGTGTTCCACATTGCACAAATGAAAATCGTGTCGTATCGACGTTTCCCCCGTTGGAGTCACTTATTAGAATTTTGTTGTGATAAAATTTAATTATCTTATCCAAACAAAATCCATTCAAAAACGTTTGGCTTAACTCTCCATTTTTGACTTTAGGAACATGTTATGTTTATTATTTTGGCCTGCAGAGGCAGAATCATACATTGATTAAATCGAAAATTCTCATTTCTTAACTTGAGGTGGAAAAATCGCCACAACATGGTCAATTTCTGTTCGATCAAAATGTAGATTTTTTCTTAGATTCACAATTCAAACATTACAAATCTTTACAAAGAAATACAACCCTACTAACGCCGTAACTTGACCAACAATCGAGATCTTTCTTTTTCTACATTCGCATTAAATTTCTTCACGAAACAGACATTTTTTTCGTTTTTCATGCAATTTCAAACATTTAAAACCTTTGATGTAGCTGAAATTCTTACTCAAATCAGCTTTTTCAGAAAAAATTGGTTTCCGAAAACTTCCTAAACGCCGGGAGTTTTCATTTATTTACAGGGAGCTGTGGGGGAGTATTGGGAGCTTTCAAGGCACTTTCCCGTGGGTTGGACGTAAACAGAGGGAGGTTTATTTGATGGATCACTAATCACTAAGATACATCCATACGCCATGTACAATGTACTCATGTATCATGTAAAATTTTCGAAGTCTTGCATATTGTGTGCTCATACATTTTTGCTTGTTTATTTTACTGCAAAAGTTGACGAAATTGTCGCATAATTTGTCCACTCGCTCAGCTCGTGTTTTGCCGTTTTGCGTGGGACGGAGAAGACGAGTGAGACGTTGAGGTTGAGAGGAGGAACGGGGCGTTCTTCCTTGCTGCTCTTAGCACTTGGTGTAGGTAATCACTTGGTTAAAACATTAAAAGCAATATGAGCAATATGCATATATTGGATGCCGATGCAAGTGGCCAGCTGTAAATACACAAGTGCTTGGATTTCCATCTCATGTCGTTATCAAGGAAAGAGTGGGAGTGAGAGAATCTTGGAATCTTGCTGGGCTTTTCACTCCTAAATGCAAGCTGAATTAGTCCCCTCAAGTGTTTACATCGGCACGTCCTATGAGTCCTATCCCATGCTCACGAAGTTGGGCTCATATTAAATCCATAAAAGTAAAGTATGTAAAGTAACTTTTTTATACGGTCAGGGCTTTCAAAGCTTGGATTTTACAGGTGAGGCCTGTTCTTTATAACGCTCTGATCTCCCAAGCCGGACCGGTGCAACAGTCAATACTCCGTACTTGGACGAATCCATACACCGAGCCGAGTATTCATATTTTTATTTGTCACACCACGGCGAGAGTCAGAGGATTTTTAAGGGAAACTCCTCGCGGAGAGACCCCGAGTGGGATTCGAACCCACGACCACGAGATGTGATCCAGCGCCCTAGCGTTACACGCTGCCCTGGCATCTAGTAAACGGAAGGATTTTATCCAGGGAGAGTGCTTATTTTCCTTGCTGGCAGAGTTTTTTAGTAGCAACTGTGAGTGTTCGAGGATGGGAAAGTATTTGAGGGGGATGAATGATGAAAAATAAATCATTAGTAATGACAATTACGTAATTAGTGACTGGTAAGAAAGTGAGACGTGAGAATTACATATGGGGTTTTGGGCAGAATCTGCATGATCAGAGAGAGAGAGAGTGGAAGAGGTACTGCTGGGAGTGGAGTTTGAGGATTAATGTCCCAGTCCAATCAGTGTGGAAGAGATCAATCCAAACTGAATGCTACGTGTTAGCAGTTGGCCAAATCCGACTTCCATTCCAGGGATTCATAATTGACAATGAGAAGTAGCTATTGTGTAATTTCGATTGGAACGGATGAGGATACGCGTATTAGACTTTGGGCAGGAAATCCCTGTAATACAATATTATCTATAAATTTCCGAGTAGGGAGTTTGATGGAAGCTTTGCACTTGGTGCTCTCTCCATGTTGTTGTACTCTGTTGTGCTAAGCATGTGGGCCGTAGAAACTAGGAGTTGTGAGGGGTGGGAGCTTGAATGAAGCTCTATACGTTTACGTAAGACATGACTCAAATACAATGAGGCTCGTTTTAGGAATTTCAAGGCCAGAAAACAATAATTAGGAATAAAGAGAGGATGGAATGAGTCCGCGCAACATCTTTCTTTTACAGATATTACAGCCAAGCAGCCTCGTAAGTTGTGCATTGCGATTGTGAACAAGGGCGAAAATTGGTTTGTCGCGCGGTCGTATAGCAATAGGACAAAGGCCTTAAGCGTAGTAGTGGGCGCACAGCTTGACTCTTGACGTCTTGAGGGATGGCAAGCAGCAAGCACCCTCTGGCTGCATTTCTGACTTGATCACTTGAGTTTGCACATCCAGAGCCGATTGATAGTCATAAAGCTCGGTGAAGTGGGATTAGGAGAGGAGTTACTTCCCTTCCACACTTCCATACTTCCCCTGAAACTGAAACACTCACATTCTCTTCCTACTTCCCTTCCTCTTTTCCTCTTCCCCTGAAAGCTAATCTTGTTGTTGAACAATCACAGTAGAAAGGACAGTGGCGGAATTGTGAATGCTCACGCCTTTTCAGCTGAATACGCTGGCGATGAGCGTCCCGTTCCTCATTCCTCAATTCCTCACTCACGAAGTGGAAGACGAGCTGCGAGCACATGAAAATATTTGCAGGAAGATATCTCAATATTTGAAAAGATCCAAGGAAGAGCCCCTTAACATTGCGTTTTCATTCATTGCGCTCCAGAGCATCATATCTCATCTGATAGTCGCATGATTCATGATGTGGATGTGAAATAGACGGCAGACGGCAGACGGCAGAAGGAAGTAAGGCAGTTGCGTTAGGGACTTTTCCCGGGCTTCCTACAGCATGCTAATTCCTCAAGTTTGACGGGACTGGAGTTGGGCTACTTTTCGCAAATGTGCTGGAGTTTGTTTCTTCCGCAGGACAGTGTGCAAGGACGGTCTGCGGCATGCGAGTTTATGTGGGCCTGGAACTGGACAGTGTCCTCGTATTCGTAGGTTTGTAGGAAGTGAGCTGACTCAGACAAGGAGTTTGAGGTTGATCTCGGGGCAAAGGGAGGAATGAGTGAGTGATTGTGATTGTGGTTGAGCGCAGGTGGACGGGCTGATGTCATGTGATCTCTCGCTCTCTTGCTCCTCTCATGAGGGGAGTTGGGCATGTGGGCATGTGGGCATCTGGGCATCTGGGCACCGCCTGCCTCTTGCTTCCTTACGTGTGCACTTGCAGAGTGCCCATTCCACATCCTTTTTAGGTTGCTCATCCCCACAGAACACAAACTGCCTCATTTCCTCACACGCTCAACTTGCGTGTCTCTTCTTTTTTCTCGATTACTTCACGTCTCCTTCTAGTAACAAGAAGTCCGCAGGGTAATTTAAAATGTCCTACTATTCTGTAGGAACCTTCATGGTTTTTTCCGCTCATGCTTTGCATCAATGCAGGCTTGAGAAAACTCATGAATTATGTATGGGCGAAAGAGAAGCAGGTGTATGGAGCTCAAGTGAGTCACAAAACCAGCTGTTCACCAAACACAACAGAGTTTCTTTATCCTTTCTTTTGTTTCCAATTCCTAGCCATAACTTGTGTGTATACACTTACTTTCTGAGAGGCATTAGTCATTGTTTTGCATTGGCCAAGGTTTTTTGCGAGCACGAATGAACACCAGTAACTGCTGCATAGACGAACAACGTTAAGAAGAATTCGCTGAGGACACATTTTTGGTGGCGTAAAATATGTTTGAATCGTCATGGGTTTGCTTTGCAAGGCTGACATTGACAACAATTGGGCAGAGTGGTTAAGAGAGGCAGCGAAAAGGAAATGACCAAAATTGGTCAAAATCAAAATGATCAATAATATTGGCTATTGGCCGCTGCTGGTGAGCTTCTGTCTTGGTTTTGGTGAGGCTGAAAGCCTGTTGTTCAGCGCACCTACGCACCACTGCTTTTGGGGTGAAGGGTTACATGAGTTATAAGTCACAAGACGTGAAGACGGAGATTGTGAGCGCTTCCTTTTGGGGATTCAAGTAATTCCAAGTGCGTATAAATACATGCGTGGATATATGTATGATTATTTCTGTAGTATCGTGACTTGACTCTACACAAATAAAGGTATCTCACTTCTAATAAAGTGAATTCTACCAAAGCTACTTCTCTTCGCTCTGTAACTTTCTTTACTAGGATATGAGTTCTAAATAATACACTGCCGCAATGTTGGATTGCTCTACAGCAATACTCAGCCCTCCTGGTAGTAGCGAAAGCCTTCCTCTTTAAATAAGTCTATTGAAAAGCGTCCTAATGAACTTCCTATATATCGAATTGGCCAAAGCTAACTAAAGTTTGGTATTAACCCAGTTGGTTTATAAAAACACGCAAATGTCAAATGCATACACTGGAGGAACTTGAGATTCCCACTTGAGTTAAAGACTTGTTACTTTTTACGTTTTTACCAATTAAAACCAATTTTATTATATGAGGCAGTTGTTCGTGCAACAATTCAATAAAACCGATAAAGCATTTCTGTTACATTTCAAAATACTGTTACCGTATTTATACCAAATTATGAAACGTTTTGAGTGACACCTTTCAAAACTTTCATAGAACTTTCTAGAAGACTTTAGAAAAATTTCGTTTTTCTGGAAGGGAAAGAGTTGCTCTCTTTCTTTACAATGCATGAATATTAGTCATAGTATAGAATAAAGTGCAGGCTGCAATAACGTTGAAAGCCAACGTTCATGAATAATATGCTGACACAGCAAACGTTCATCAATCTTACACACACACTAATAAATCGTACACACTCACACACATGTGAGTGATACACATGTGTACGGTTGATACACATAAAAGAAAAAGCATGTAAGAGATGCACTCTTATGTATTTTATCTTCGCAATACATAATAATGTGAACGGATGTTTGGAAGGCGAGCGCAGAGAAGGACTGTGACGGACTGCGGAATACTGGCCGTGAGCCGTGACGGTGAATCCATGCCTCTTATTACAATCACTTTTGTTTGTTTCAGGCGGAAAACGATGGTCCTCAAGCCCGCCGGATGCATCAACATACGTGGGGTGACCTGTGAGGGAACAACGCTTGGGAGTGGCATCAAGGGCTTCACCCTCAGACCCAAGGTAATTCCTAACTCATCATTCCTACGCATCTCCTTCTTCCAGTCTGGACAAGCCGGGCGTGAATAATAGAGCTTGGGTGAAAGTGAGGGCGGAGGAAAAGACTTTCACTAGAGCCCAGCCAGTTGAGCGAATGCATGTCGTGGGTCGTGGTACAGCACTCATTGTCTCCGCTCCCGTTCCAGCGCTTTCCTTCTTTCCATCGCGCTCTTCCAGACTCCTTACTGGCTTACTCGTTTACTCCTGACGTTACTCCTCATGTCCCCACCCCCACCTTTTACATATTATCCAACTTGTCTTTGGGTAATATGTGTCTTATTTAACCCTTATCCCCACTCACCCTCCGTCCCCTTCCCACGTTGGTGCGTGCGTAGAATGTGATCGAGAGGAAGCATAATAGATCACGTTCAGAGTCTCACTAGTGAGTGTGGAAATGATGACGTTCATTGTGGTACAGCGTACAGCTCCAGAAGCACACTCTTCACGTGAACACGTGAAGAGTGTGTGATGAGTCTTTCGTCGAATGCGTAAGTGGAGAGTTATAAAATAAAACATTAAGGATGGATCCTCTCGAGCGATTCACCTGTCAAGTTTTTTTGTGATTTATTCCCGCCCTCCCCGCGTCATCCCTTCCCTCGACTCCCTTGTTGCTTTACTCCAACAGGGATAAAAGGATAAGAGAGAAAGAGATCGCGATGTTTACGAGAAGAAATGGCCAAGGGATGTGCAATTTTTGCACAGACGCGTCGCACGTTTGAACTAGTTTTGCGAAAATGACCTGTGTAAGTGTTGGGATGGAAGTAGACGGTAGAAGTTGGACACGTCTTGACGCAGGTGTGCATGTGTACATGTACATGTCTGAGAGCTGATTATCTCTTCTGCATTGCCAGATACGCTGCGAGTGCGAGTATGGAATTGGAGTAATTCTAAGCTGGTGGTTGGGAATTGCAGTAAGAGTGGATGTGGATGCCTCCCACTGTCCCACTGGTTTGTTCTTCCTCAGCGGAGGAAGAGAAAGGCAGAAAGGACGAGGAAATGAAGGAGCGAGAGGTGTTCACTTCTCAGCTCTCATTCTCACCTGACCCACCTGACTCACCTGACTCACCTCTCACATTCCGCACCACTCACCGCACAATCCCAAATCACTCACTCCAGTGCTCTCCCTTCTCTCCATGCTCATGAGGAGAGACTGGAAAGTTGCTCCAACACTAACAATAAGAACAACAAGAGCAGAGTCAGATATTATTGACATGAACAGGCGGTCCACTTATGTCATGCTAGCGTGAAAAAGGGAACCACTCTGCATTCCCCAATTCCCCTATGATTATCCCTGTATTATGTACAAGTCCAAGGGTCGACTAGGGGACTTGTGACCTGAAAAGTGATTCTCTCTGTAATGCATAAGTACTCCAGTCATTGCAATTGCTCCCCGTTTCTTTCTCCTGCCTCGTCTTGCATTCCTAGCATCCTAGCCGTACACTCTCCATGCATACAGACATATTTACACTCTGCATGTCTGCATTATGTTGGCAAGTTAGATGCTCAGATGTTGATAAAAGCTGAGTATGGAATGCGAACGTTTGTGTTTGCAACAAACCAGCACTTGGAGTGGTCAAGTTTTGAGTGGTGAGCATAGACTCACGGCCAGAGCGCTACCTACAGTACCTGTATACCTACTACCTACTACCTTCTACATCCTAGCAACCAACAACTTTAAAAATAACTACAAACAGAAAAGCGTAGGTGAGTACTATAGTACTCACCTACGCTCACCTATTCTATAGAATAATTTCGCTCTCAGCTGCAATGAGAGAGAGAGAGAGATGAAGAGATACGACTTATGACCCCGATGGTAATTACATAGGATGGGGGAGCTGTCGGGAAAGTGAAAAGTGATTCTCTTTCCATTTTGTCTGCTCAAGGAAGGCAGAATTTAGATTGCACTTCACAGTTCATAGTTAGGACGTTAGGAGAGCACGTGAAAAGCACACGGCACACTTTCTCTCCAACTGGTTTCTTCAATTCTTTCCAGCAGCTTTTACATTGCTCTGCATTGAGGAGCAAACGATACATTATTGGGTTTGGGTGCGTTGAAAAACTCCCATCCTTTGCAGAATTCTGGAACTCTCGTTGCGTTCTGCGATAGCGGAAGATTCTTCACCTGCATAGTAAAGAAGTAAAGATGTAAGGATAAGGGCGTGACGAGTTAACGAGCATAGCCTCAGCATAGGGGATAGAAGCGAGAGCGACCAATGCTTACGTACTGAGAACAACAATCCTTAATCCTTACTACTGCTTGTGAGTACAAATCCCCCATATGTCCAATGTGCACCCAGGTACCAGGAATATTAGCATGGATTATCCTTGGGAGTATTTATATTTTATATGATTCAGTCTCATCAGGGCTTAGGCGTTTAGAATCATAAGCTCAAGCACGCACGTATTGAAACAACCGAATGTGAAACCATTGCCGCAGCTGTAACCATTGTAAGAATGAGAAAAAAAGCCGGTAGAAAAGGTCTTGCAATTCTCCGTTAGCCTCTCACCTGTCCTAGGAATTTCAGATGCACCTCTACTTTCGTGTTTGACGCAGAGTTTTGTTAGGGATTCGTAGCACAAGTGCGGGGACAGAACATGTGGTTTGCGCCAAGTGTTGGTTCACTGGTGACTGGTTGATTTGCATTTAAACAAGGTTCATGTGTCACACTACCTGGCAATATTATGCTGGCAATATAATAAAGAAGCACAAGGAGGAAGAAAGCGTGTTGCGCATGAATATGTACGCGTACGGGGTAAGGAGGAAATCCTGGAACAGTTTGCAGGAAGATGAAGACATGATTTGGCGACTATCAACAATACATGCAGTGTGGGACTGTGGGAAGCTTAGTGGAGCATGAAATGCGCTGTCATCCAAGCGCATTCACATTCTGTATTATCAAGGCGGAAGCGTTTGCTCGTGCTTCACAAAAGGATGAAGGCAGAAGGCATTACGCATTCTTATTGAGACGGCAAGCGTTAAGAGCTTCCTGCAAGGCAACGGCTGCCTCTACTTCGTCCAGCGGGTTTAGATTTTGGGTGCTCATAATGGCACATTATTAGACAACTTTAGCAAGTCCTCCGCTAAACGTAAACAGAAACGTAAACATTAAATTCAAAATCGGCGGCGCCGAAGGCTATTCCAGCACCGTTTGTGTTTACGTATAGGTACACTTGATTTTACGTTAAACCAAACACTAAAATGTGTTTTTAGTGTTTGTTTTAGGATTGGTTCGTGCGTTATACATTGGAGGACGAGATGCGCCTAGAAGGACTTATGAGTACTCATTCTTGCTCTTTGACTATTGGTTGAAGTGGAAGGTGTAAGGTGTAACTGATAAGATGAGGAGTTGAGGAGAGGACTTTGCTTGTCACACAAGTGGAATTCTCGCTCTATTGGCTCTACTGCCTCTTTCTCCTAGCAACTTTTACCTGAACTTGCGAGTGTCGCTATCGCTCTGCCACTGCTGGACAGCTAGCGCTAGTAGTATTTAGCTATCTACTAATTATAGCGAGGATTAGCGCCATCGCCATGTCCACGAGCTACGACTATCATTAATCATTACTGTTCTGTGTATATTTCCAGGGCAAGTGTGTCAAATGAAAATGAAGACAATTAAAAAAAACGTATACAGTTCTAAATTGCTAAATATTGACCAGGAACTATACGACAATACGACGATTGCTCAGCAGTGCAAACGCAGAATGTTCATTATTTCCCGTTCCTTATGGGTGAATAAAGCACTGAAAGGGCTCTTGGTGATTATTGAGATTGTGAGGTAAGTCAGTATTTATGGAGTATGCTAGGCTGCCATCTTAACAATATCTGGAAATATTGAAAACAAGTGTAAGCAATGAATTATTTGCACTGAAAAATAAAAGGGAAATGTGCACGAGAACTGAATGAAGTTGTTCGTACAGTTCGACAAGATGTGAGATTAAGCAAGCTAGTATTAATTGTAATGATAATGAGCAATGAGCAGAATGGTTTTGTTTACTCGGGCAAAGAATACAATAATAAGACTGACAATGAGAAGGCCTTGAGGTTGTTTGCTTCTTCCACAATCTTCTGGATTTGCTTGTGAATTTTGTGCATCAAGTTCGTGGAAACTCCTGCTGCCAGCCACAACTAGTTCAGGATCAAAACAATCTGCTAGTAATTCCATCAACTAGAAATGTTGCATCCGTGATAGATTATACAAGCAGCGTATGTAACTGCGTGTTTGTGTCGTATGTCGTATCAGGTCCTTCTATCATTCATTGTAGGTCACGCAATGAAATAATAATAATTGAATGAATGACAAGATTTTCGTGTTCTCTTTCCATTGAAGTTGCAAACAAATTTTTCTCTCCAAGGAATGAGGACTTCTAATTTCTCTCATTCATTCTCTTCCTTTTCACTGTTCACGTGCGGCGGTTTCACCCAAAACAAACGCAAAGCAGTGCAAAAAACTAATTCTTTAACTTCCAACTCGTTGAGCAAAGTCTGTCACGGCAATGCGATTCTGATTATTCGCAGGAATCCGCTCGCCATTCCTCAGGCTTTTGCCCTTGTATTCATTTCGTTCTTTCTTGTTTATTTTTTGGATCCAACGCGTAAATTGCTTCCATGATTTCGATTGTTAGTGTAAGTGTAAGGAGGAAAGTTACTTATATCTGTAATCTGTACTGAGCTCTGTAAAATGTGCATACATTACGTAATTGTTTCACAGACAGAGAACCGCTTTTCCTATAGAGCAAAAATAATTGCTCGTGCATACTTTATATTTATATGATGATTTCTACTGCGCAATCAGAGTATTAATTGGAGCAATATCGAAAGGAACTATAATTTTTTTGATAGCGTTTATTAGGGCGTAGTTTAAAGTGAGAAATACATAGGCGCTGAGTGTTTTTACAATCTTGCACGAATGGATTTGTGGAAAGGAGAATTGGAGAGGGTGCACCAAGTTCATGGGGAAGGACGGAGGCCCAAGCCTTGGAAAGATGTGGGAAATCATTAGGACGAAAGGTCTGTAATCAGAATCAGGAATCAGCTCTGCACATGTCCTGCGAAAGTCCTTTTCTGTAGCTACGACGGCGGTTTGAACTGGGTCACTGCGGACTGGACATTCGACATTCCTCCGGGATGCCGAATGCCAATCCAACTCTGGTTCGCACCTCAAGTCGGATGTCACATGCGGAGAGGTTCCATTTCCAAGGCACATTTCCATTCTGCATACACGACTGGAGAGGATTGATTTAAAAACAAGACTCAATTTGTATGTCACACACACTACTGTCACTGTCGTCCATGTGGTGCACCGCGCAGCAATCTGTCCTCATTCCCTTCTGCTTCTTTCCTTAGCGTGCGAAGTGCGAATGGGAGGATGACAAAGGCTGTTAGCAGCTACAGAAGTGGCAGAAGTCGTACATGAATGGGTAAAAGTGCGGTGTTTAAAGAGTGTGTGAGAAGAGTAGAAAGAATGTCATTTCCGGGTTGACCGGAGTCTTTGGGAAATGAATTCACATGACTGCGGAGCTGCCATTGTCTTGATGCATATCGAGGGTGAAGTACATAATTTGATCGTCTCCCAGCGACATGCTGATCATCTCCAGGCAAGCGTGCTGCATTAATTGATCAAATCCATGAAAACGCCAAATCTCTAATTTTTCGACGAAATTGAAATGCATATTATAATACAATCCAAATTGTGACTAAAGTGTACACACCAACTGACTATGAATATTAAGGTCAAAGTACTCTACAACCTTACAAATCATACTATGATAATTACCAATCATAGGCTTGGTAAAGCAAACTTCCCACTCCTACTAACGTACGCATTCTAGACATCGGCTGCTGCGCTGCTTTCAAAGTCGTTTACTGTTATTTGTACTTATGCAGGTAATTTAATATTAAAGCCGCTATAAATATATTATACACCTTAGATTTAAAATTGAATAAAAAAACTAAGATTTAATTTAAAATTTTATTTAAAATCTAAATCATAGTTAAATTACTCAAAGAAAGTTATTTTTGCAAAGCAACGGAATTAAAGAGCAGTGTTAATTGTAATTGTGCTGTAGTGCTCTTCGTGTAAGTACCTATATTAATATTGTATAGATTATGACATTATGAATGCTTGCCGAGTATAAACGCGAGCATGTTGGCGAATTAAATGTGCCGTCTGAGATACTGAGATCCGTAAAGGTCTAAATTCCGGCAAGTAGAGTAAAGGGTGGAAGGGAAAGGGTGAAGTACGTAATTATTATTCACTAAACATTATATTGCCAGCATACCGGACTGGCGGTGTCAAGAAGAGCGAAATGCCATAGAGTTCTGAATTCTGTCTTTTTCTTTCTCCTAATTCCGTTCTTTTGTTTGATGCAGAAATGCGACACGTCGTCCGCAGCCCTGATTTTCGTGTGTCAAGATTCCTCAGTGATGCCCAAGTGGCTGGCGGCTTTTGAGTCCACCTCCTCACAGCTGGGCAAAAGGAAGATTCCCAGGCAGTGCTCCCTCCCGATGGTGTCCGAAGAGGAAGAATGAAGAGCAGGAAGCAAGTCTCCAATTAAATACGTGTACTTATAGACTCACTTAGCTAAACTTCTTAGAATAAGTTAGATATAATATAAAATATGTATGTATGTATGTATATAAATAGTTCTGCCTACACGCTGGTCCAATTACTTATAAGGCAGAAAGGGCGCACATGCGGTCAGACTTGTGCCTCGCAGACGTTATTAATCTCGAAGATACCTTTATTTTTACTACTCGTTACGGTTATATGTTATGTATAATATACGTAGTGTTGGAGCTTGAGGTCCATCTGCGTGTCCAGTGTGTGAGCTGAAATAGTCTTCCCTCAGAGTGTTTGTGTTTATAGAAGATGAGGATTGAGAAGGGACATGGCCTCTGTCCCTCCGCACCAAGTGGACGGGACGGCAGGGGTGCTGGTGGAGCGCCAGCGTCCCGACCAAGGATGATTGCAGATTGGAGGATGGGGTGTAGGGGTAGGTGTAGGTGTAGGTAGCATAGTATCTCTATCTAGTCGTCTCACATAATTATCAGCCAAGATAGTTCTTAGTTGTTACTCATCATCTCTTCATCTCCCACTTTGGCCACTATTGGTAGAACTGTAGGAGTAAGGATAAGGAGTAATAGAGCGCTCCACCCAATCGCTCTATCAATCTATCAATGATTCCCGTCCAGTTCCACTCGTCCTTGACCACGAAGCCAAAATAGGGAAATCGGGAAATGCCGTGTGAAAGCGCCGAACGGGCGGAGATTTTTGTTTTTGCTTGTTGAGCAGGACAGCGGACATGAGGAGCTTCTTCCTGGCGTGTGGCGTAGCCGTAGAGCTATTCCCATATGATATTGAGTAGGTGTGTAGTTATGTAGTTTGTACATGTGTATGCGCAATATAGTGAGTGCAGCTGGAGTTGGTACAGGCTACAGGCAGAGGCTCTGGCTAATCCTCCTATTAGTCCTGGACATAGTAGCTAGTTAGTAGTTAGCTAGTGCTAGTAGACTAGTATATATATATATATATATATATATATATATATAATATATATATCATCACACTCACACTCACAATCAGAGGCGCGGCAAGGACTCCGTCCTCTTGCACATTTGATGCAGGTACTTTTACCTCATTTGAACAGTTTAATTACTCTTGCTTTCTAAAACCAAACAATTGTGAAAATCCCGTGTGGAGGAAATTGATGCCACATGAGTGTTAAATGCAGTGCAAATGCGTAGTTTGAATTAAACCTTCGTTAATGTAGCTGGGATGCTAGGAATCAATAATTATTTATAAATCCTTAAAGGCTCCACTGCTGCATTTGTCACCACAGTAGACAACAGTCACAGGTCAGAGGTCACGGCGCACACCACATGGTTTCTAGTTACTAGTTACACGTATGTAAGTACATGTAGGTTCACGTATGATGATGATGTGGTTGAGACTTGGAGACAGCCCATGTGCATACCTAAGCATACCTACAGCCTACAGCCTACAGGTACAGATATACCTAGCGAGGCAATGGAGACGTGAAACTTCAAAAGACTGGAATTTCCACCATTTACTAAACGAATACAACTTGACGAATGCACGAACACGAACGTAATAATATCGTAATAATACAAAATACAATCTACATATTATTACCTTGTATTTGGTATTGTCGGTATATTATTACATGTGTATAGATGTGAACATGTGAATTGAGTGCGTGTTAATCTAGTGCGAAGTGCGAACAATCTTGAATGGTGTCTGTGTCTAATAAGAGCATATTTCATACTTTACCATTACGACTACCACCTTGTTTCTGTATGTTTGACTCAGCCCTTACTCACTCCATTCCAATGGTTGAACGAAGAGTGTTTTGTGTAGAATCACTACGTGTTTGTATTAATTTATTTTCTATTATGATAAGTTTGTAGTTTGTAATTATTAAAAGGTTGCAACGCGCCAAGTGGTAATTATTTAATGGAGCAACCCCTTTGGAAATGTGTTGAGGCGTCGTCAGTCGGCGTCTGTATGCCATTCTAAGTCATAGTTTCGTCGTAAAAGTCAGTAATAGGTAGTTGAGAAATATTTGCTGAGCTTGAGGGCATCATCCATTCCTTTAGTTTTGATAAAAGAGGTATGTGACGAAGAGGGAAAATCTATATTTCCATTGTTGTCGAATTACGACGCTTCAAGCTCTAAAGCAAAATCGTTCTAGGGGAGACGCAGTTAGCCTATTCTGGCTTGAGCGCATCAGAGGCGACCCATGAGAACAATATTCCCGTCCCCGTCGCACTTTTATGTTGAAAAATAACTCTTGGATTGTTTGACCAGCTTAAATTACATTGTTTTTAATTTTTTAAACCATTTCACAGTAGCATTCCTATACTTCTATTGTGTCTCAGTTCAAGTCCACCAAAAGCCAGGGTTTTTGATATTCGGGCTATAGTAAAATCAATATGCAAGCAAAAGCGTTCGAATTATGAGAATTGAACTTGCCCAAGAGCATGCCCAAGAGTAAGAGTGTAACGCTAGAATTAAAATGGATGAATGATCCGGTTTGACCGAAATATTTCCCGGTAGATCCTCGAGAAATGGTTGCACAAACCCACGGTTTTACTTACTTGACAAACAATGCGACATGTGTGTGTCTGCATGGATATGTAAAATGATGTGATGTGAGTATGTCTGCCTGCCAGGAGAAATTCTTTTTCTCGAGTCCTGACCTCATCCTGACAGTCCTGAAAGAGTGTAGGTAGGGTTGAGAGGTTTGAAGGTTTGAAGGTTTAGCGAATATGAGATGGTGATGGCGTGATGGTGACGTACAGGTTCATGTCCTCATGTCACTCTTACCTGTAGTTGTCTGAGTGAGTGTGAATGTACGTGTATACATGTACGATAGTACATTAAGTATTTGAATGTTTAATTTTAATGTGGAAAGTGTTTGAGGCTTGAACTCTTCTGCGAGGTGCCCGAAAGAACATGTGCGTCTCATGGGGACACGGGGACGGCCAGGGTGAGGGTGAGGGGTGACCTGAGGGAGGGCTTATTTCCCTTGCCTAATGACCTAGTGACCTAATGCCCGTCCCCATGTTTGTGCCCTCTTCACGGTCACCATGTCCACTCTCCTTGGGCTCATGTGCCTGGTTCTTGCAGTTGGAAGTTGGAATGAAGTCGCTGAAAGCTCTTCTGCAAGCACGTAACAAGTGGCTCCTGGACACGTGGACACTCTTGGATGAACCTATTTCCTAATCCTTTATATTCATATCATGTGGCTTTTTAATGTCATTTTGTTATTTCAACAGTAGTTAGGTTTTTATACAAACAAATGCTCTTTTGTATAGCCTTTTCTTACGCCAAGCGATACGACGACGCTTTTATAATTTTACCTTACAAACTTACAACCCAACGTGCACAAGCCATGGTGGGTTTTCGTAGTTTTAAGTACTTAGCTCTACTTTGTAATTGTGTTTTTTGTGAAGGAAATCCGTACAGAACATGTCTAGTTCTACCGCCTAGTTGCATAGATTTAGCGTAACGTAACACGAACAGTAATCATTTTGTATTAATTAGGTGTAAGAAGGTAAGAACTAAGTACGCAGTCCGCAAGAGGCAAGAGGTTTAGGATTTAGGACCGTAAATATGTGATCGCCTGAATTACGCTTAAGTCATAAATGAACTGACTTCCCACTTGAATCTGGTGCTCAAGTGGTCCGTGCTCATTCTGATTCTGATCAACTGTTTGTGGCGACTTGCGCGTCCTCGCTTTGTCTCACAATTCAGAATAGAAGGGAGAAAATGTTTGAAGTCTAATATATACTTTTGTATCCGAGTAATAAGATATACGGTCATACGGTGTAAGTCATGGATGGGGAATGGGGACGTCGAGCGACGACTCTTATGACGCTTCTCATAAGCTAATCATTTACTACTGTTGCCTGAAGCAGTTTTTAAGTACTGATTTGTAATCATGGTGGACACGATTAATTCGTAATAAAAACATTTTGAAAGAATTAAATGATTGTGGACGGACAATAATTTCCAGGAATTGGTTGGCATTGTGCAGTCACTTCCGCATGGATTTCCCACTGGATTCATGAGCAGGCGTAGCAGTGAAGAGTGAGGAGCTCTTTGTTTTGCATGCTTTCCCCAGCCTCACTGCTCACGGCTCCGTCTTCCCTGCCAGGAGAGAACAAGCGTCCACATGAAGACATCGCAGGGCAATTTTTAGCAACAGCTTTGGCCTCAGCCGTTCATATGTAAACTGTCATTGTTCCAGTAGTTATTTGTTATTTCCCATCAACATGCAAATCAATCAGTCCATGATGCAAGAATGGGCGCTTCTAAAACCAGCGAGCAGTCTACACACTTTGCACTTTGCAGCATTCTCTGGGAAAAACCGCGACCTTGGAAGTCGCCCCCCTTATTTTGTACAACGTGAGATACGCCAATTTCTCCACAACTCGCACGGCAGCTGACGCCATTCTATATTGACGGAGACACAGGTGATTTATTGAAACTTTCCTCATAAATTTCGAGTAAATAACCACAGTTGCATGATCAGTTGATGAGGAGTTGGGAATTTGGGAATTGGAAGTGCTTACGTCGTCAGATATGCATTTACATACATAATACATAGCTATACATACTTTGCGTATACATACATGGGCTTTGAGCATTCTTTCATTCTTTGTCTTCATTACTTTCCATGCTTCCTTCCTACATTTGCTTCCTTCGACTCGTCCTATGACGCTTCCAGTGATCCGTGGATGTGTGCTGACACGCTGGGGGATCCCCCTACCTCTCACGGCTCTCACATTCTCACTTCTTGCCCCTCTTTTGAGTTCCTTGGCTTTCCATGACTTTGGGAGAGCATTGGGAAGGCAAGGGGAAGGGAGTAAGGGAGAGCTTGAATTGAGACCTTGAGACAGTCCTTTCTCCTTTCCCCTCGTATAGCAATCTTCCGCCGCCCAGACCCCAAACTGGTCAGTCGTCACAAGGAAGTGAAAACTTGTCTCCGACCAAGCCTGCTCCTTTTGCACCTTCACATTCTCGATTCCTTTTCCCTTTTCCCTCTCATTGTTCCTTGAGTAAAAGAAATAATAGATTGGAGTAGAGAGTAGAGCGTAGAGCGAGAATTGGCAATGGCTGAGGTGCGATCGTGCGATGATGTTCGGATGGAGCACCGCCACTTCCTCGTCCCTCGTGCTCCTCTTTCCTGCGAGGCTCAACGAGGAAGTGGAATCTTCTCTCTTAAAATTGACCGTTATGAGTCTTAACGTATGGAGTGATGGAGTGAGTTAGAGAAGCTCTAACGGTCGCCTCAAAGGGCAATTAGCACCTGCTTCCTCACACGTTAGCGCTTTCAGGAAATACCTCTCACTCTCATCTCACCTCATCTCTCCCTCTCTGCGGCGCAGATGGGAGTAAACGTAAGAGGCTTCCAGACTTCCATCTGAATTCTAATCAACATCCGTATATGTACATACATATGTACATACATCATCCTTTCCCATTCCAGTCTCTTCATTCGCACTTCAGGATATTTGTTACATTGTCCACGCAAATATCCTTTCAAGGCAAGGGACGTGGTTGGCAGTCCACGGAACGGCGAATGTTCGTTTTCGTTGTGCATTGAATGAAACGGCGAAATGGTCGTTTGGATCCTCCATCAAAAGAATGTTTTGCTGGATGACCCCAATGCTCGCTATTGGCATGGACAGCTGAGCTAGGAAATGGCTGGAGTCAGAAGACTCCCGTGAGTTGTGAAGTTGTGATGGGAGAAAGGGCAGTACGGACGTCCTCAAGGCCTCACAGCCTTACTCCTGCCCTTCACCTCCTTCAGCTTTCTCCAGGAGTCCTAGCGCGAGAATGAAGAGGCACGTCTAGAGAATAATTGAGGTGGAGCAAAGCCGGGAATCTTTCTGTCATCTTTCAGCCGCCTTTGGTCAACTGAAAATGTGCTAGTGGTTGCTAGGATGGAAACCTTGCCGCCCTCTAGCATCTCTAAAGTGTTGCGGTAGGCACTAGGGGATAAAGGTGAGCAGTTATCAGTAATTAAGAGCGTATTGTCGTCGTCCTCATGGGCGCATGGCTTCCCCGTGGCACGTGCAAGTTTTATTGACAAGCACACCTGCTTGTCCTCGTAAATCATTCGCCAGCTACGATCTTGCTGCCACTTATTAGGACATTACACGAGTCAAGATTTTCACTCGTGTTGCATACCTAGAATAATAATTAATTACTATGGGTAGTATGTACTTAATTATTACCGCGCGTCTACAGCCGTATTTCTGTGCCACATCCTCCTCTCGCTCCAATACTTACATTCGTGCTTGCACCTGCCATTCAGCGTTGCGAGTTGCGACAATTGTGGCGATGGATTGGGCAAATGGGAATGAGTTGAATGGAAGGATGCAGGAGGCATGCTTACTTTTGCATTTAACATCCCTATTATCCTCAATGTCAATATCCTTCCTCCTTCAACCTTCCCATTGTCACATTTCCGTCCGTTTCCTCTTGGTTCGTGTTCCACCGCTCAACCGTTCCACGAAGCTAGTCAGTTTCGCACACGGAAGAGTTTATAAGGAAAGGAATGAATTGCAGCAAGCTTTTGGTTTTTATTTGTATTAATGTGTCAATGGTAGCATGTAGCAATACAAAGTACTGTCTCTAATCCAGGACACAGGCAAATCCGCAAATCTATGCCTATTATAAATCAATCCCAATTATTATTAACATTTTTCGTATTTGTTAACTATGGAGAATTGGAGGGAGAGCGGCAGGTAGGTTGGAAATATCGGATCAGCAATGGGCTGGGCTGGAAACGAAGCTCATTCCCTCATTCATGGCTCTGAGTACTTTACACCACTGGTCCGTCCTGGCTGCCCGTACATATTACATTTCATATTATGCATTTCAGAAGGTTTTACATAGGGCAGGGCCAAGCTACGCATACGTCTACCAGGACCAGGTCACAAGGAGATTCTTGTTGGTGCTGGGGCGAAATGGAAAGTCTCTAGATGTTTGTAGTAAAAGTATATCCAGTGAGATCCAGAATCCAGAGGTGTTGTAAGACATGGACACGCTCGCGCTCCCGTCCAATTCCATTATTACTTATAGTGGATAACTAACTAAAGATGTAAACAAACTAGGAGATAACATGGAGAGAGAGAAAATTCATTGGAAATCTGATTCCAGCTCAAGGCAGTCCTTGGGTGAACTTTGGAAGACCATGCTGACCACTGCTGATACAGGCGATGGTTGAAAACATTCAGTTTGGAAAAACAAGGAAAGAAGAGGAGAGAAAGGACTTGCATGGGCTTGGATCTTGGACGGCTTTTGCGTCCAATGTGTAAACATTGAGCCACGAGGAGAGACGACACGAGAGCCGACCTGCACAACGCATCCTTCCATCATGCTTGACACACGAAATGACTATTTTGAGAGAACCAAAGCAATTTTGCTATGAATGAATCGGAGGATTACAGAGAGAGAGAGAGAGAGAGAGAGAGAATAGTTTCTCCATACTGATAGTTCCGCTCTGGAGGCGTATAAAATAAAAAATACTGATGAGCTCAGGGTTTTTCTGGTCTTCACTGGAATGCCCATGGAATCCATGTCATCGTCATTAATTGCTGCCAATCTATGAACTTTCGAAAATTAAGTGTGCTTGAATCCGCAAGTTTGCAAATATTGTCAATAACTGGATGCGGAACAATGGGAGTCTTTGTGGGCGATGGGAGAGAGGCCGTTGAGTTGACAAGGCGATAAGGGAGAGATCCGATGGATGAATGAATGACCAGTTGAAACGACAAGTTAATTGTCTGATAACACCGGGACATGGTAATAATTTATTTATATGCTCCCTCCATTCAATGGGGAGTTTGCACTTGGTAGGCATGCTTATGCTTATGTAACTCATCCACTCATCAATTCAAAGCTCGCACGCTCCCTTCTTATTGCTAAACAAAGAGGCAGAGGAATGAGAGAAGATTTACAAAGTCCGCAAGTCACCTTTCTC
>JAQGBT010003146.1:0-20763 GCA_034698585.1 Disparrhopalites patrizii | reverse complement strand
CTATTTTCAGCTATTTTCAGCTATTTTCAGCTATTTTCAGCTATTTTCAGCTATTTTCAGCTATTTTCAGCTATTTTCAGCTATTTTTAGCTAATTGTATTTTAAATGTATTCGCATGTGTAAATGTTTATTATATTAAAGCTCAAGTTGTTTCTTGCAACGAGTTGTGGTTTGTAGCCCTCGCTAACAGGCTAAAAAACTGCGTAAATTGGGCTCCATTAAAAATATGTGATTCTGATTAACATTGAAGCAGGGATTATGTATTTATTTGTGACTTGTGACAATATTGTAATGATAAAAAAAATGGAGTTAAAAAGGAGGAAACAGGCAAAAATTAAATTAAAGACTGATAATCACAAAATGCAAGGATGGAACTTACAAGATGATGGTGGGATATCCTCGGACATCGAATTCGGATGCAACCGTGGGAAAGCGCGTACAATCCACTTTCGCCACGCGAATTTCCGAATTGTGAAGTGCCTGCGCCACGTGACTGAAGATTGGCTCCAATTTCTTGCAGTGACCACACCAAGGGGCATAAAACTGGAATTTTAATTTGGTTTTCATTCAATTTGTCGGATATTAGTTTCCGAAAATTATTGTACGGCTAATCAAGTGCTTAATATGTTGAATTAACTAAATATTTGTTGTCCAGGAAAATTCGTACGAACCTTCACAAGCCAAGCACCCTCATTTTTCACCTCCAGAAACCTGTGGAAATATCCAAATTCAGAATGGATGAATGGAATGAAAATATGAAAATAAATTAAAAAGAGACTGAATTTTAATTAAATAATTAATATAATAAATAAATAAACATTAAATATGAGATTTCAAAATAATTCAATATTTTTACCTGTCAGACAGCTCCAGAACCTTGGCGGCGTGGCCCACTCCCACTCCGGAGCAATTGACTCCTTGTAGCACCCAAATAAGGAGGCCAAACACAAAAGTCTTGCACTTATTAGGCATCATAAATATATTCGAATCCAAAACCAACAACTATAAATTCTTTCAAAGAGTAAAACACCATTAGAAACCCTCCCGAAGTAAAAATTTCCCAATGTAGTAGCCAGTGAATTCTTACTTATCACCCTAAATGAAAGACTCTTGCTTTTTTTTTATTTACAGGGAACGGTTAATATCGCGATTGGTATTAATGTGAGTATTTACAGGATCAATCTGACCTACAGCCTCTTTGTCGAAAGATTAATTCATATCTTCCATGGGATTTTCCTCCGGGTTTCCTCTCCCATACTGTGCACTATACAATATCACGGGATTCGGATAGAATTTGAAGCTTCCGCCTTGCGGTTTCTCCCGCTTGGCATTGGCGGGTAGGCCCGAGGAACCTTTGTGCATATGCGGGAATCTACTACCGCCAAGAATTGTTCCAGCTCCTTCAAAAATATTGATCTACGCTTTCCAGGTATTTTGTCTGGAAAGTCAAGGCGAGATTCTTGATTCGGATGCGGGAATTGGGGGAGAGGGAAACCCTTTCCATGCTGTATTGTATACATACACTCACAAATTAGGGACATTCCTGGGCAAAGCCTTATTTCCCGTGTAGGAGACAGATACATAGTCATAGGTGCGTTTGTCTTATATTGTAAGCTGATTAATTATAACTATTTCATGAAATTAAATCCTACAATGCTTTTTTAGTCTTTTAAAACTCATTCAACCGCAGCACACTACTCATAACTAATGCTGCTAATTATTGCATTAATGCAGTTATTTGTTCAATAAATAATTATTGAATTAATCCAGTTAATTTTTGAGTTATTGCAGTTAATTATTGAGTTATTGCAGGTAATTATTGAATAATTACAGGTAATTATTGAATTAATGCAGTTAATTATTGATTGATTACAGGTAATTATTGAATTAACGCGGTTAATTATTGAATGAATGCACTAAATTATTGAATTATTGCAACTAATTATTGCAGCTAATTTTTGCCGCTAATTATTGCAGCTAATTATTGCAGCTAATTTTTGCCGCTAATTATTGCAGCTTAGTTTTGCCGCTAATTATTGAAGCTAATTATTGAAGCTAATTATTGCAGCTAATTTTTGCAGCTACTTATTGCGGCTAATTTTTGCCGCTAATTATTGCAGCTTAGTTTTGCCGCTAATTATTGCAGCTAATTATTGCAGCTTAGTTTTGCCGCTAATTATTGCAGCTAATTATTGCAGCTTATTATTGCAGCTAATTTTTGCCGCTAATTATTGCAGCTAATTTTTGCCCCTAGTTATTGTAGCTAATTATTGTAGCTAATTATTGCAGCTATAATTATTGTAGGTAATTATTTAATTAATGAAGTATTTATTGATGAACGCAGTTAATTATTTAATTAATGTAGTATTTATTGATGAACGCAGTTAATTATTTAACTAATGCAGTATTTATTGATGAACGCAGTTAATTATTGAATGAATGCAGTTTATTGAATTATTGCTGCTAATTATTGATTTTTTTCAGGAAATTATTGAATTAATGCTGTTAATTTTTGAATTAATTAATACAGTTAAATATTGAATGATTACAGGTAATTATTGAATTAATGCAGTAAATTATGAAATTATTGCAACTAAATTATTGCAGCTAATTATTGCAGTTAATTATTTTTGTACATGCATTACAAATAAATGGAAATTTTTCGTATATTACCTATAGCTAATAAAGTAAATACTATTGAATGCGTCCTCTGAAAATACAAATGGAGTACAAATCAAATTAATTTAGTTTAAACTGTCGAATGGATATTTTTTAGTCAAACAAGTAAAAGTACTTTTTAGAAGATAATTAAAAACTAAAGCTGGGCTATCCAAAGGTTTGGACAGGTTTGAAATTCGGACTACCTCCATACCACGGAGGGATGAGGTCAAAGGGGATGAGGCGGAGCAATCGAGGGAGCCATTTGGCCTGGCTGGTGCCGAAGACCTCCATATTCTCCAGCAATTTGCCAACGTGGGGACGAGCCATGTCAATGGTCACTTTCGTGGGATAATTAGCTAAACCGTATAAGAGGGATTAAACTAACTGATGATAATTTTTTAAGAATTTCAGAAAATTTAAATGCGTACAAGAATAACTGACTTACTATTGAGCATAAGGATGGCTCCGGTCATTGGCGATACCAGGTCGTGGTATTTTTGCCCGAGCCTCACAAGTTCGGACATAGCTGTTAGTTACCCGAATAGTGAACATTGGACAATTTTAGTTTGCGCTGCGTAAAGAGGTTTAGAATTAAGAGAAACAGAATTTTTTTGTATAGACATTAAACTTACACTTGGCAGTAGCAATTTGGTACAAAGTCCAACCCTCCATGTCCAAGATGAATACTGCCTCTCGAATTTCATCGTTGGGCGTGTCCTTGGCCATTATACTGTATTTTAAATGAGGGATATAACAATATAATTTGCATTTATGGTTACTAGATTTTAATTTTAATTTTTGTTAAAATGGAACAATAAATTATAGGAACTGTATTTGTCAATGGCAAAAATTGGAAGTGAGAAAAAATTATGAACCTTGCCATAATTCTGAGCAGAGCCAGCAAAGCATATCGTTCAACGTCATCAATTTGGTCGTTCGTAATCAATGTTCGAACATCGTACTTGCCCAATTCGCCCATCCAAACTGTAAAGGGTTAGCCCCAGAGAGATCAAATCAATTTCCATGCTAATGCACACTTAATATCATGGATATGTTTTAATTACGGTTATTTGCAAGAAATAACTATTAATTTATAGTTGTATTTGTACCGTAAACCACTAATATTTTTATTGGTACATATAGTAATTACTTGGTCGATTCTCGTAGTCGTAGCCAGCCATATAGTACGGGCAGGTCCTCTGAATTTCTTCCGGAGGTTCCCACACACTCAGCTTGTTGAAAAATATTTCCGTTTCCTGTGAAAATCCCCCCAAAATTCCCGAAATAATTTCTTGCCATTTGCAAACTTTCATTCACAAATACATCAAAAAGGGCACTTTATTACACTTTTTTCTCATGCACTCATATTGGGAGGAGGAATTCTTTGCATCCGGGGACAATGCATAAAATCCGTAATAAATAGTAATAAATAAAATTATAGACGTAATAAATCATAGCTCTTACCTCCAGAGAAACATTCCTGAAGGTACTCGAGTACCGGGTGAAGCTGTAAATTTTTCTAACTAACTGTGAGGACAAATTCCCTGACCGGACATCGCCCTCGACCGTGGCCACTGCCAGTGATTGTTTTTCTACAATATCAGCTAGGTAGAAGGGAAAGGACGTAATTAGAAGCACTGTCACACTTGCCCTCATTATCCCACTTAAATGGTGACAATCCCTTGGAATTATTTAACAAACAGAGCTCCACTTAAATTCGGGATTTTCAATTATTAAAGGACATTAATAATTATTAAAGGATCAATTATAAAAGGACAATCAATAATCCATTATTGAGATGAAATACATCCGTGCTCAGTACCACAAATGCTAGCATCAACACACAAAGCATTTAATAATGGACTAATTTATTGCATTTCGTCCATGGAGAAACACGTGATACTACTCTTACCGTCCTAATTTCTTCCACTGAAAAACTTCCAGTTGCTTAACTCCAGAAATTCTGTTGTTTTTTCAATGTTGAATAGGGGAAAAATGTCTCTATTGTCATAATCAAAGTAATTAATCCCACGTGAGATTTTTTTCCCTGTTTTCCCGCAATAAGGTCAGTAATTAAGCCTTTTCTGAATGCTCCCGAATTTTCTCAGCTGATAAATATTACGAAAAACCTGGGAAATGTGGCTTTTTAACGACAAATAAACAGTGCCGAAAAAATGATAAGCAGGATGGCGTTGAAGCTCGTTAATAATTCGTCGTGTAGCTATATAGTTTTATATGTGAAAAAGGGTTGAAAAAAAATTCCCGGACGCAATCTAAATGCCCCAAAAATTATCTATGCAAATAAACGTGAAATTGCTAATTTTGTAGCATCCATGCATACATGAATTATATGGACGTACAAATGACCATAAACTGGATTGTTTCCTCAATCTTCGACCATTTCCTTCCACAACAACTTTTATTACTGGTCGGGGTTTATATAACGGGCAAATGTAAACATAGTTTGTTTTAACAGTGCAAAATGGACCTAGTGAGAATGGGTTATTTGATGAAAGTACCACATCGTTTCGTTTTTATTGAATATCCGATACCGATATCAATATTTCGAAATCGGTTTGCACATAATATCTCGAATTAAGTGGAATGAATCATTCAGTCGGCATAAAAAAGACAAATATAATCAAATTGCCCCGAAGGACAAAAAACAAAGTTGATAATCCCACAAATCACGTTATGGCCGATGACTCCGAGAATTGACGTGGGTCCTTAATAACATATTGTAGCAATGCCATTGGGATGCCTCGTGTAAGTGAGTTTTACGTGTTAAATTCCCTTTTTTCGTAATGCCATCTAATTTCACGTTTCTTGTGAATTCCAAATAAGTATTCCTCTCCCATTTTCACACGGTTTTCCCTAGACAAGCGTAGGCACGTTCCATAACGATTCACCCGAACAGAAATAATCGTACTTTGTGTATTATATGGAATATGAGGGAAACGGAAAACTGGTTTCCTATTACCTCTAATGGAGCTGCATCAACAAGAAAAAGCAATGATAAATACACGTGTGTATGGTAGTAATTAGAAAAAAAACATACATCGTTTAAAAAGGGGAAAAAAAACATTGAAATAAATAGAAATTGGATTTTTTTCATTTCAGGGTCGGCTACGCCACGGGACTGGGAAATCCCTTTGTACGATCTCGATATT
The DNA here is from genome assembly GCA_034698585.1 of Disparrhopalites patrizii. NCBI lineage: Eukaryota > Metazoa > Arthropoda > Collembola > Symphypleona > Sminthuridae > Disparrhopalites > Disparrhopalites patrizii. The sequence continues at coordinate 14,932 of JAQGBT010003146.1, read as the reverse complement.
ATGGTACTTCCGCCATTTATTTAATCTTATAAATCATCCCCTCCTCTTCCACTGCCACTCACTTGTAATTCATCCTTTCTCAGCGGCGGATGTGAAGGGACTGTGGAAGGTGAAGTACAAGAGAAAGACAATCGTCCAAAATTACATCAAAAATAACAAACCATCAAAGTGCATCCCCAGTTTTTCTTGGTTCAGCCTTTTAGTTTATTAGCTTCGCTTATTGTTTTAAACTAAAAATGGGCGCCATCAGTGCTTGGATTTTGCTGGCCTTTGTGCTAACCACATCCGCTTGCCCTTTGGATACTAGAGAAGTCGTTGCCATGGAGACCACCACCATTCCTAATGCCCAAGACACTACAGATCTTCCGGAGACCATTCAAACCACGGAACCTCCGAAAACCACGAGAATAACGGATCCTCCGAAGGTTAAAACGACGGAAGCTCCGAAAAGCGCTAAAACGACGGAAGCTCCAAAATCCACTACGGACGCTTCGAAAATCACTAAAACTGATGGTCCAAAGACCATTAAATCAACAACTCCAATTTCTGCCAGTAGAAAGTTCATCGACGTTGGGCTACTCGGTATTGAGCATATCTTAGCACAGATCAGAGAGAGCGAGAACAATGATGAGGGGCCGATTCAATTTCTTCCCAATATTCCCAAAGAGGTATACCACACGGGCTTTTCCTTGCTGAGCAGGATGGAGGACTTTGCTAATTCAACCCTACGGGTAAGTCCTGGAACAAGTTCAAAATTATCCGATTATTAGCTAGAACCGTTTCCGAAGTCTTCGGGCCTTAAATTTTTTGTGCATTTGCATTAATACAAGCGATAATTACTGGTTAATTCAGCGAGACTCAATGAAAGTTCCAGCTTATTATGCATATAGGATTCATTCCTAATTTAAGAGTAATCCAATTCAATTCATTTTCAAATGCAACAAGGGAACTTTTTCATTAATGATTTTAGGAGCCCAATTTTACGAAGGGAGTATTTTAATTTTAAATAAAATGAACCTACAAAACTGAATTTCTTCGCTAATTTATTTAGAGAAACATTATCAGAGAAAACCACGACTCCGAATTTTAATGTTTATCACGTGACACGGAAGCAAACTAGTTAAAATGGGATATAACTGAAAATTTTTGGTCAACTCAAAACATGTTTTGGACAACTTCAAAATACGGGAAGTACTAAAAACTTCAGTGAGAATTTTCAGGAACTTAGTGAATCTATGAATCTGTGGTTCCCACACCTTACAGCTTATTGTTACTTGTTTTTCTACACGGAAAATATTTTTTACAGCTTAGTTTTATTCCCGTAGACTTTGTAGGCACATACATATGCACATTTGTACATTCATAGAAGATACATATGTACCTACATACCCACTCATTCATTCAATCAAGGAACACATATGTAAGTAAGCCATAACACACGGCATTAAATAGTTACATTTAAAAAGTATCCTGCACGTTTCAAAGGCTACTATAAATGCGAATTTAATACATAATTTAGATTAGATGAAGATCCGTGCCAGCTAGATAACATTATCATATTTGCTTTTGCAGGAGGTCGTCCGGTTCATGAATGAGCTAGAGACTTGGGAAGCCCCAGCAGAAATCCGGAAGAACTATCCTTACTACTGGGCGGGCTATGACTATGAAGATAGACCAGGTAATCATTTTATTGCTAATTGACCGTTATTATTAAATCAATTATTGTCCACAGCGAAATGTATGTCCAGTCGAATGTATTACAGATTTACCGTACAAGGTGAGACGGAGAGGTACTAAAGAAAATAAAAATGATTTAAAAATTAATTTTTTTTTAAACAGTGTGGGTAGGCGAGTTGGGGAAATTCGATTTCCGGGCAATCGTGGACAATGGCCCAGAGAGGATAGAAATCATGGAGAAATACGCCATGCAAGGATGCCTCCGTGTTTTCAAAAGGTAATTACTCCCTTCTCTTTTCCTTTGATGCATTTAGTTCCGTTTTTTTCTCAACTTATTCAGTTTCGTGTTCTTGACTTCTCTCAAATGCAAATTTAATTGGCTCATGCGAAAAAAAAGGGACGTGGAGCAATATTTCAAAGCGTGCCCAATAGTCCATAGATCACAAGGGAATTTTGTAATTATCGTGGTGACTTTAGCACTTAGTTTTTTCACATAATTTTCACACGTGGACTTTCCTCAAATCATCACCCAATTATCAATGTCACGGTTTCACGCACTTTGAATTGCGCGAAGTGAATGTAGTTGAGAAAATTTTCCACACGTCGTTAATGGTTTTAATTTTGTTTGCAGTCTCCATACAACGACCACTCTGGAGAATAACGTGGCCGAGGCCTTTTTCTTAGCTGACATGGACCACTTTAGCATGCGGCAGGTCACGCATCTCCCAAGTCAGTGTTTTTTGTTTACCTTTTTTTTTTTTTTAATAATCACACGGATTTTTCTCGAGTTTGGCCATCAATTATGGCGGTAAGCTGGACACTCATTTTAAAAATGTAATTTGAATTATTTTCCCAGCAATCGAGTTTGCCATCAAAATGTTCGAAAAGTACATTAAGCTCATTACTCCATTTTTTGGTGGCGTCATCGTCATTAATGGTAAGTGGAACATTTTTGGGATTTTCGGCTTTTCAAATGTTTAAAATGCATAATTTAGTACAGAATCTAGGTAATATAAAGGGCGCAGAAATGGGAGTGTCAAAATGTTAATGTAAATAATGTAATCTGTTTTTTGGCAGTAAATTACGCGGCGGAAGTGGGTGTAAATTTCTTGAGGCCCATCTTGGGTCCAATCATGGAGAAAGTGGAGATTTTCGGGGTGAATCCTCCCAAATGGAAGGCTCGACTCCAGAAGGTCTTCCCAAGGGACACAATACCCACGTGGTATGGAGGTGGCCAGGCCTTTAGACCCGTGGCAGCTTATGGCTAATACGGATACTTACGTCATGTTAATTTTTTTTTCAATGCAAGTACCCATTTATAGATATTACATGATGTATAGTAACTTATTACTCCTCGTTCCTATAACCATGAGATAATTGCGTTTTTAATCTTTAAGAAATTATACTAGTTTTTCAATGCCATGCGAATCCATGCACTTTCGTTCCTGGGCTTAAAAGTGATAAAAAGCTTAAAGTGACTCGCGAAATATAATGCACGTTTTAATCGAATTTTTGCAGGAGCAAAATGATTTTGTAATAGCACTAAACTCATTTGTTTATTTCCCAATATTGGGTATACAACACTGCATAAAAATATTTTGGCGAGAAAAATATATCTCGGCAAAAAATCTGGACTTTATACTGAATATCAATTTTTGAAAAGGTTGAACATTTTACTGTTGACTCTCACTACAACAGCACTCTCTATAAAAGCACTCTTACTATAACAGCATCCTGGTATCCCCCAAGAGCTTTATAATGTAAACAGCTTCTACTCTAACAGCAGTTGCTATAACAGCATTTTGCTATAACAGCAGGATTTTGCCTTCCCTAGATCACATTTATCTCACTATAACAGCATTTGCATTCTGTCACAGCATTTAGCCACCATCAAGTACCCCTTTAACATTAACTTTTTCTCTATAACAGCACTTGAACTTTTTTCCAACACAAAGTTAATCCTTTTTCAACGAAAATTCAACATAGTTAGTTAATTTGCGCAAATGTTGATATATTTTATTAAATTATGAAGCTATAAGTTGGAATTGGTCTGGATTAATTAATATCATTATTTTTTACCCAATTTTCTATAACAGGGGGTGCTGTTACAGTGGAGTCTCATTATAACCACACCCAACGGAACCAGAAATGTTGCTGGCATACCGAATTTTTTGGCTAATGCTGTTATAGAAAACAAATGTAACATTTACGCCATGCTTTTTTAAACCAGTGGCGTAAATTTCCTGACGTTATAACGAATTTTTTAACATTAGGCTGTTATAGAGAATGTTGTTATAAAGAGATTCCACTGTGAGTCGACTGTGAATGGAAGAACAATCGTAAAAGAAATGTATTTGGTCAAGACATTTAGACATTATTTGCAGGTTGTTTATAATTCCAAATGGACAATAACAGTCGTTCACCACACGTGTTGGAGATGTCATGTGAAATAAGTTCATTTTCCTTATGGAAATAGCGTCCATATGCGGAACATCAATTTTTCTGAAGCTCATTGTGATTGTTTTATCAGTCAATGAACAGTAGGAAAATTTTCCTTAATATTAATCACCCTTAAAAATATGCCATTTAATGAATTGACAGTTAATGTGTGAATGGAAGGAATTATGGGACAGTTTTATGTGACCAGTAGCTCCTCCATATCTGCGTAGATAATGAACATCCTCATTTTTCCACCTCATTAATAATCATGTACCAAAACGCATCTGGAAGGGTGACCCAGGTCAACCAAGATACTGAACGTGCAATTTGTGCCATGCATTCAAATGGGGGGATTTCAATGGAATAAAATTCCCACCATCGCCCCACATAAATACATACTTCCACGTGTGAGTTCACGAATGTACGGGAGAAAGGCTAACAAATTTTAATTACTTTCTGTATCCTTGACTATAGGAAACTATTATTGTAGCAAAAATCTTGTGACCCAATACAGTATATAAAGCTATTAGAATGGGAAAAAAACAAAATAAAACCATAAAACTCATTTTTATATACATAAAAGGCTCTTCTCTTGGAAACAGAATATACAAAAATATGAATAAATCTCTCTATTCAGATTTCTCCACGTCATCCACCGTCTCCGGCAATTGCTTGTCCTTTGTCTCTGGGAGGAGAAGTGATAAAAAGGAGGCGAGGAAGGAGAAGCCAGCAAATATTATTGTGGGCAATTGCTTGTTCATGTTTCCCTTTAAAATAAAAAATTGCAAATGTCATCACACGGGAATTCAACGACCTATGGAATCATTTTTTTTTTCAGTTTATATAAAAAGCTGTTTTTTTTCAACTAAAACAAATATACCAATAAGGTGGTGACGTAAGGAGCACCAGCATTTCCTATTTTACCCGTAATAGCCGCCGAGCCAATCCCGTAAGTCCTCAGGGACGTGGGCATGAGCTCAATCCCATAAACGAAAATGAGGGCATAAGATGAGGCAATATGGAACATCCCGACCAAAGCCAGTACAATTATTGCCGTGGAACCTAAAAGCACAGTAATAAATGGAAAATGAAAAACATTACATTGAAATCAATTTATTTTTTGCCTCATTTTTTCCATTGAAATTGAAAATTGCGAAAAATCTCCAGTATGAATAATCTGTGCAATATTAAGAATAATCTAGGCCGTCGAATAAAATGGCCTTACCCTGTTCGCAAAATAAAGTTGAACACAAGGAACAGCCGCAGACAAATAAGAAGAAAGCGAAGGGGATTCTTCTTCCAAATATTCTGATCAGGGTGGCTGCAAAAAAGTAGGACGGAATTTCCAGGAGTCCACTCACTAATGTGTAGCTGCGTACATGGAATGATGAAATAAATTATTAAAGATTATCCAGTCGAATTACGGGGAAATTTAAACAATTAAAATAAATTATTTGAAATTAGATGTATATATTTATGTATGCAAACTTATATTGTATTATTTTTACATGTATTGATTAGCGGACAGATTGGGCGCATTGAGCGCCACGCCGAAGTACACCAGGACAGTGGAGAGCCAGCAGATATTCAGAACAATGGTCCTCCGGCGCATTTTTGGGGTCCGGAATAAATGGGAAAAGGTGAGGAAGAAGCTGAAACAACTTTCACGCCACCCTGTATTTTTTCCGGTTTTTGGGGGCTGTTACATTTAAATAAAATAATTAAAGGTAAATCAAAATAGATAAATAACATTGATAAAATAAAAAAAGTAGGTAATAAAAAAAAAAATAGATAACATAGATAACAAAAAAAATAAAAAAAATTGATAACATAGATAACAAAAAAAATAAAAAAAATAAATAACATAGATAAAAAAATGCTTGGCAATATTTTCGTAGAATCTCCCTTTATATATAATTTATAGCTAATTTTTTGGGGGGAAATGAAAGTCTCACTTTGTCAGCCAGATTTTCCAGGATTTTCGGGAGGTTCGGCGGGAGATTTCCAAGGCGCTGGTTGGTCTTGGCAATGTTTATGATGATCTCCTCCGCCTCCTTCACCCTCCCCTTGTTGATGAGCCATCTGGGACTCTCGGGGACGAAATACATGATGCCGAGGAATAGTAAGGGGAAGACTGTGAGCCGGAGTTGGAGATCCCGCCAATGCCGGAAGAAATATGCGATTACTGCCGTTCCGGAATAACCCAAGGCGTACGGGATGGGAAATAAATTCCCGGCCGCGCCTCGCCATTTCCCGCCAATCATTTCCATGACTGTGAAATTACGTGGATTCGTCATTTTAAAAAACAAATTTGCAAAGGGAGAATTTTCTGGGTTTTGTAGGCACATTGAAATTAATGAACATTTTTAAATTTACATATTTTGGGGTATACATATTAAATTGGACTTAAATGAGATTACCCAAGATGAAGGTAATGTCGAAGATTCCTGGAGATCCAATGGCCAAGAGATATCGGGCGACCAAAAAGAGGGTGTAATTCGGGGCAAAGGCCACGGCGGGTCCAAATAGTATGGAGATGATGAGGGACAGGACGATGGCTCTTTTCCTTCCATAATTATCGGAGACGATGCCGAATATGAGGGATCCCGTGAGAGAGCCTGCGGCGTACACCGCCTGGGACGAGGATGTCCAAAATTCCTCGCCGCATACCAGATGCCACTGTAATTCCATATAATATGTATACACGCAAAGGCATAATAAGAATTCATGCATACTAATACATTGTATAATAATAATTTCCGAGCGGAATTCCCGGGACCATCACCACTAAAAATCACCATAAAAATCCAATTAAATTTTATTCGGGCAAAAAAATCAAAATCCCCGCATAATTACTTATCGTACCTCTGTGACGATTGTAGACTCAAAGACAGAATGATCGTAATCGAACTCCTTGCAAGATTCAGTGTTCGGACCCAATTGGGTCATCCAGCGGTCACACGTCTGACTTGAGAAAGGATCGCCCGTAAAATTCGAGGAGTAACGTGAACATTTTTGAAACTTCAAATGTCCGTGTGAAATCTCTCTGCACCACAAATAAAGGACTTAATAAAGAAAATAATTTTAAATTAATGTAAAAACATAAATAAAAGCAATTAAACATCTAAATGTTGGTAATCTTATTGCTCCTTTTGGCACTGGCACTTCCAGAATTATGAAATTTGAAGGAATGTAATAAATTTATTTGTAAAAACTGACTCACGAAGGTATGGTCAAGTTTTTGAGTGTGTCATAGGAAATGCCCGGGCATTCCGGGACCTTACACCAATAATGCTCAGGGGTGGCTGCAATAAATACGTAGAGGAAATCTTGCAACGCCGCGGGGAAGCCAGCCAAAAAGGCGAGGAAAAATGTCTGCCATTAGAGAAAAATATCGGATAAATACACGTATGCACATTTGTTTTCACATAAGGAGTCACCATACATAAATAATTGTAAAAGTAGTTACGCTATACAAAATTTGTACTAAAATAACGGAAACTGCGGAATTATTCAGCAGTTTTCAAAGAGCTGCCGTGTTGTTTGTGAGAAAAGATTGTTTGTGACAAAGCGTGAGTCATAATTCACTAAATCACAATGCTGTTTTGCACAGTTTATTACGCGTGCTGAGGAACTCAGGACATGACAGGAAATGATAATGAAGTTAATGGGTAATTTTAACTTTAACAATTATATCTCATCTCATTGTCTTTCCGTTCGTTTTATTTGGAAAAAGTTAGATTTCTGCAGCACTTTAATGTATACGAGATTGCTTCGTGGGCGCAACAATAAAGATGTTTTGAAATCATTCAAATTTTTATTAGATTATACCCATGGATTTGTAAAAAAAAAAAATTAAAAGGGCTTCTAATTAATTTTTTTTGAAGGCTCATATACGTCCTTAAATTCTTGGGTGAATATTTGAGGGAATTTTTATTTTCTTCTACCAATTAAAAAAAATGTTTAGTTTAGTTTACCCTGATTTGCCAGCGTCCACTATCCCCACAGAGAAAGAGTAAATCATCGGTGGTTTCAATGGAATCTCCCGTCTTGACATCCCGCTGTCCCAGATCCTGAAGCTCCACAGTCTCCTTGGGATCCTCAGGTTTGGTCAGCCCATTCATCGTAATGGTAATATTGATCTCTCCAATCTCCAATGGAGACTCCGTCGTCGTCTCTGACTTCATTTTCTACCAAAACCAGTTTGGCTACCAGAGATCAGAGGAGAAGACACTTTATAATTATTTAATAATTACAAAGTGATGTAATTATTACCACTGGATGGATTGGATATTTAAAAGTGCATTTTTTTCAAAAAAAATCAAGTTGCCAATACGGTAGGAGGAAGGATGCTTAAAGAAAATACTAAAATATTTAAAATAAAAGAATTTTTTGTTGCCGCAGCCTTGAGGAAAAAAACTAAAAAGAGAGGAACGAGGCGAGAAAATAACGATTGAGAAGTTACGAGTGATAGCCCGTAAAAAAAGGATTAACCTTGTGCCCCTTCAGCACCCAGGAATGAATGAAATCAGAGAGATTTTACACATTTATCCACTTAATGGTCTTTCAAAGTAAGAGATTATCTTTGTATTACATGCACTTGCAAATATGGGAAATTAAAATAAATTTCTTTAAAGTTTATCCGGGAAATTTTGTATCTCTCTCTGTCTCTCTCTCTCTCTTTGACCTTTCCACACAAGAAGTGGTGTCAACCCCAAGAGTGACATGCCTTCTTCTGTAATTCTCTATTTATTTTCGTAATAGAGCGGAAGAATTATTCTTGGTAGGTATTATTACCCTTAGCCATTATTACTCCGAAAATATATACCTCATTAAAATACCCCCACAAAAAAACAAATGCCGCCTCCAAGCTATTCACAATGGCTTGGAGATGACATCTCGTAAAACGTTTAATGGCCTGTACAATCTCGTAAAACGTTTATTCATAAATGTTGTTTCTGAATTCCATTACTATTTATACAAAAAAACAACCAGGTTGAGGTGACTCCTCTGTAAAATAAAAAAAATTAAAAAACTACACCAAAAGCCCTGGATCGGAGCCGCTGGTTGGTCGGTAAGGAATGGAGAATAATGTAGTAAAATTTCTCCCAAAAATGTCTTTGTTCTTCACATGAACACACATGTGTAATGTGTACTAGGCATGTACCGGAATACACATCTATGCATAAGAATTGCTGGCGGCTAATTGTAAGTGCGCAAAAACTAACAATTAGTTCCAAAAGTGATTAACGATGAGTGACAAAATGTCTCAAATGACGGAAATTATTTCACAAAAATTTTTGGACCCACAAATAATAAAAAGGAGAAGAAAATTCTAATTTTTACAGACTTTTATTGTGGATCTAGTCGAAAATAGCCATCCCGATTTCCGATCCAACGAAGATTGCCCAGCATGGCGAGTTTTCCGCGCCAAGTTCCAAAAAACAGTAAGAAACTCCGATTTTGTTTATACTTATCGCGGAAAAAACATTCTAACTTGACTTATTCTTGGTGGATCTAAATTATCTTTTTTTTTTTTACTATTCCCGCAATAAAATTCTGAATCGACTAGAATTGCAATCTCTTCATAATTTCTGGGGCAGTTATCAGTTATCACCAATGTGAAACAGCCTGTGTAATAATTTATGCCGTTATTCACTTTTGCGTGTAAGTGGGATTGCGTGCACTTAGTCCAAAATAGCTTCAAAAATCGGTATATATTTCTGTATATTATATTATATGTATTTACACAATTTATTCTTCTATTATTCAAATGGTAATATACACTAATATATTTTTGAAAAAATAATGAGAAGACCTGATTGAATAATGACGAACTATATGTACCGAATTTTGAATGTCAATTTAATGACTTATTCTCTAACACATTATTATAACCTAAGATTCCCGGACTAGATGGGCTTAAATTTCCCCATAATTAATAATAATTACTATTATATTATTAGACCTTACCAGGCGCGCTCTAGATCCCTGTAGCTTTTTGGAATTATAATCACGCTGTATAGCAATTAGGAATGCTTATTTTTTGTTTTACCTTTTATCACCTAGACCCAGACACACCATTTACAAAGCCGAAAATCTTTGCCTTGTTCCATGCTGTACTGGTCCCGTTTATATTAATTTGTTAATTAACGTTCCACACTTGGCACGCGTTTTTGATGTAATTTTTGTGACATGTAAACTTGCCACACGAACATTAAAGATAGAGAGAGAGCCTGGTGATAAATGGCAGTTGCGGATCTTCCCAAAGTAAATAAATGAAACAAAGGTTACATGAAACGCATAGAGATTTTTGTAGAGCTTGATTGAGCACGTGAATTTGAAATAAGTAACTCCATCCTGATTATGCATTTGTCTTTTCGATTAAACCAAGACCTTCACCACATCGTCTGGGACGTCTAAGGGCTGGACAAAAACAATAATGTTTGTGTATTAAAGTATAGCTAATCATAATCATCCTTAATCCTACACTTGTCTAGCTGTCGAAGGCGGTGACATTTACGCTTTCAGGAAGCATCTTTTAATGTGCACGCAGTAATCCAGTGCAACTTGAATTGCATGAGGAATAACACACGTCAATGATTGAAGCAATAAATAATAAGTCGGAATGTCGTCACAAATAGTGACTGGCGGCAGTGGTGAAAATATTATGTCCTTTAATTGGTCCCATAATCTCCGTACAATTCTGTTTACAACTTGTCCGTATAGGAACATTTATCAGGAACGAAGTTTTGTTTCAGATCGGCTTAGTGAATTTATTTCCAGCTTGCAAAAAAAAAAATTTAGTGTCATCCATAAATCAAAACAATGGGCCATATTCTCTACTGAGCCCCTTTAATGGTGGATGTGAAATCACGGAAAACCTCGTAGGAGTCTCTTTGGGACAATTTCAAGGAAGGTAATGAGGCAACCCCTGACCTATTACAAACTTGTCATTAATAATAATTTGTTCATCCATCCAAATCCAGGCCTTCAATGAATGGATGTCCAGATTCGAGGCTCTTTTTTTAAATTATGATATATGTATCCCATGAATTATTTTTATATGGACGATAATACATTTTCCTTACATTAATACGCTCTTTAGTTGTAGTCAGCTCCTCATCTAACAAGATCAACTACTGTTTAAATGGCCTTAATGTGCGTATAATACGTATATAATTTTATTTTAAGCATAAATTCATTTTCAAAGGCTGCCGGATTGGTGTAGGAATTTCTTTGTGTCTCTCTTTTATCCTAAATACATGCAAGTGCCTAAATTTGTGCCTAAATACAGTATATAATTAGTGTCAGCATGCTTATATGTGTAATTGACGGCAAGATTCATTTTGCGATAGTTAAAAATTGTAACTTAAAATTGTTAAAACATGGTTTTTTGGATGAAAAAGTTTCTTATTTGAATGCTAGTGATTTTTCTTTCATTCATTGTTGTACCTACATTGTGCTGGTATTTTTCGTAGCACTTATCTACGAATATGAAACACAAGGACACCCTCTGGTGATCAAATGGAATTTCGCAAGGAATATCGTGGTTACACTGATTTTGCAGTAATTTACTGCCTGTTTTAAGCTGGTTCAATTCAGAGACAAAACCAGATTTTGTATTATATGATTATATGTATACTATATGCTTTAATAAAAGGGCAAATGCTTTCTCACAGAGCAAATGCGTGGGAAATATCATAGCACTTTATGGTTAGCACTTCTGTACATATTGCACCTTCCAGTTTTTCCTAAACACAATAAAACTCAGCGGAATCTTACGTGGCGTTTTAGTACTAGATGCATTGGAAATTATCCTGGAACAAGTTGGGCATTGTTGGGCTGTGATGTAATTTCCCTTGTTGACGCATTGTGATTTGTGAGAACGACCACAAAAGCTAAAAGAGGAATGATGTTGCAAATTGTTTTTTTTTTGAAGCTACCAAATCAAGGGTGTGGGAAAACAGGATGTTGTCCTTCCAATTTGCCAGTGATTTTCCGGGGGAAAACAGGTTCCTTGGAACCTTGCAATTAGTGCAACGTCAGAAGTTTACCTGTATGGCGACTAATGATAGACCATAAACATGTAAATGCATTTATTTATATCATCCTACATAGTTGACAATCACTGAAAAAGGTAAATGTTGTGTAATACAAAGGAGCTTAGAAGCCACTAAAAGCTTGGGGGAATAATTCCCTGGGAAAAGTAATTACGATGCCCGGATCCGTGAGAAAGGTGAGTTTCCTTCTCGAGTTTTGTAATAAACTTGCTCAGTGTTGATTTTGCGGTAGCTATTTGTGCACTGGAAAACAAATTTCTGTTGTGGAAATTCTTTAGTCATTACCTGGATTTCTGGAAATATACTTGATCGAGTTTTTGGGCTGGACATTATTGGCAAAAATGCATTTATTGTGGCTCTCAGTAATTGTATTGGGTGTCCTTTTCCAGGCTTTTTCCAGTCCCGTGTCTCCGGAGAATGAGGAGCTCTTCCTCAGCCCGCTCATTCTCCAGGGGGATCTGGAGCAGGCTAAGGCCAAGGCGGCAGATAACTTGGAAATGGCACATGTGAAATTTAGCAGGCCCATCAAGAGCTACAGTGGATTTATTACCATTAACGAGGATTTCCAGTCTAATCTCTTCTTCTGGTTTTTTCCTGCCCAGGTCAGTTCCGATTGGCATTTTGTATTGTCACTTCTTGTATTGTAGACCTTCTGTCATTATAGTGGAGTCTCTCTATAACAACACGGACGGGAAGAGAGAAAAATATTGCACAGGATTTTGTAAGTTATAAGGAAATGTTGTTACATGGAACATAAAATATGTAGTGTACATGGACGAAGGGCGGAAAAAATAATGTTTTTATATAGAAATGTTGTTACAGAGAGACTCCACTGTGTACGTATGAGCCGGGACAAACGTAGAAGCTTTGGAGGTTAATTTCAGACTCACATGGCCAAAGTTAATCTGATTTTTGGAAGAATATCCATACGATTTACTGGTTTAGATAGAGTTCCTTATCCGTTCAAGTTGAATTTTCGAGTATAAATTTCCTTAACAAGTTCAATTGCAAGTTCGGAAAATTTTGGCCAGAAACTCATACTTGCTAAGTCTGGATTTTGGAAGGTACTCGAAATTGATTAAGTACTCGTTTATTTAAATTGTTCAGTTCGGATTTCTGATTGCTAACTCGGTCCAAAACCAAGTTCAATTACGAGTACTTTTCATGCTGAAGCTAGAACCTTCAATAAAACTAAGCTAAAGCATTACATATTAACTTTTGGATTACGTTTTCGTTTTTAGTTGTGTTCTAAACTAAAAATTTGCTGCTTTCGTTTAGGAAACAATGCCCCTCGTCATTTCATCTAGAAAAAACTTGATTACTATAGTCGCAATTATACTCGCGAGTACCAATTGTGAGTTGGATTTCGTATTAACTTTTCTGGAGTACACCTGCAATTTCGAGTACTCAGTGTGGCACTTGATTAGATAAACTTGAAATTGGTACTTATTTCTACTTGGTTTTTTAATCCAGTTCGAGTTCCGCCCAAATACCGACATGGAAAATCAATTTCAAGTACGATTTCAATTTCGAACTGAAAATAAAGCACTCAATAAGGACCTATATTTTCCATTCTTTGTAAAAGAATTATACAGAGCAATTATGAATAGTTAGGCACTTTCCAAGGAAATATTTGTACATTCACAACGTAACAATGATTCAGGAAAAACCGGAAACTGCCCCAGTGATTCTGTGGGTCAATGAGCAACCCGGCTATTCCTGTCTGTGGGAAGTCTTCCTGGAAAATGGTCCCTTTTGCATCGATGAAAAAAATGAACTCAAGGACCGAGAACTGAGCTGGACAAAGACGCATTCCATGCTGTATTTAGACGCCCCCGTAGGATCAGGTAATATTCCGAGTGTTTTTAATTAATTAAAAAAATGTTTCTTACTTTCTAATTAAACTCCCACAATGACTCATCTGAACTTCCCAATCACTAGCCTGGCATTTCAATTCTCAGAACGATAAATCATTAAATTACTGGCAACTATCTCCTTTTTACAGGATTCAGCTTCACCAAAAATGACCAGGGCTACGCCAAGAATGCCACGGACGAAGCAGATGAGATTTACAGTGCCTTAGTCCAGTTTTTCGTGTTGTTCAAGGAGTTTCAAACCAACGAGTTTTACCTGGCGGGGAAGAATGTGGCGGGTAAGAACTAAAATATAATACAACAGAGTTAAGCGCAGCTTTAATTATATTAATGCTGCGTTCGTGATAATCGTAATTAAATTATTGTATTCATAATTATGCATTAATAAGAGCATTTCTATATGCTTAATAAGGATCCTTCATCCCTCAAATCGCGAATTACATTGACGAGAAGAACAAGAACAGTGAGGCGGATACCAAGATTAACCTCAAAGGGATTATCTTGGGCTCTCCGTGGATTGATCCGATTAAGCAGTCCCACATTTCTCAATTTGCGTACACTTTGGGGCTCATCGACGAGGGCCAGAGGGATACACTCATGAAGGAAGAGGAGAAATTCAGGGTGGCCGTTATGGAAAAAGATGCGATTACTGCACTTCAGGTGTGCTATTTCTGATTTTATTTGGAATTACCCATTAATTACGAATTATCTGTTAGGAAAGCTAAAGCCTGCGTTGTCTTACAATAATTTTTGAAAACAAGACAATTTAATGGTTAAAAAAAGTTATCCCATTTAATTTAATTAATTTAAATATTAATAAATACCTAATAATAGTAAAAATAAGTAATTTCAGTATTAAATAATTTAAATATTAATAAA
>JAQGBT010003145.1:0-20763 GCA_034698585.1 Disparrhopalites patrizii | reverse complement strand
ATTTCTCTCTTTTATTTTTCAGATTTCTCTCTTTTATTTTTCAGATTTCTCTCTTTTATTTTTCAGATTTCTCTCTTTTATTTTTCAGATTTCTCTCTTCTATTTTTCAGATTTCTCTCTTTTTATTTTATTTCTCTGATTCCTCTCTTTTCCTGATTTCTCTCTTTTTTCATTTCTTTTTATGATTTCTCTCTTTATTTTTTTCCTTTTCATGATTTCTCTTTTTATTTCTTTTCTTTTTATGATTTCTCTCTTTATTTCTTTCCTTTTTATGATTTCTCTCTTTATTTCTTTTCTTTTTATGACTTCTCTCTCTTTGCTTTCGTTATCCTTCTAGATTTTTTGCTTTTTATGTTTTCTCTTGGTTTAATTTTTCTGATTTCTCTTTCTGATTTCTCTCTCAGATTTCTCTCTTGTTTCGTCTTTTCTCTTTCTGATTTCTCCTTCGTTTCACCTTTTTTCTTTTGTCGTTCTTGATTTCTTTCAGTTTGTTTCGTTTTATTGCTTTCTCTTGCTTGATTTCTTTCAGTTTATTTCTTTTTGTTGCTTGATTTCTTTCAGTTTATTTCTTTTTGTTGCTTTCTCACTTTTCTTTTTTCTTTCTGGTTTTTTCTTGATCTCTCCGTCTTCCCTATTTCTTACTTCTTCTCTTTCTTTTCTTCCAATTTTTGTCTCTTACTGTTTTCGCTCTCTTTTCTGTATTTCTCAGCTTGCCTTCACCCTATTTCCCCCCTTATTGTATTCTCTCTCTTTTCTGTATTTCTTATTTTCCTTTCTCTCTCTAATTCTCCCACTTGTTTTCCCTCTCTTCAATTTTTTCTTTTTTTCCTATAATGAGTTTTCCTTTTTGCTTTCTTTCTGTTTTACATTCCCTCCTTTTTGCCCCCTCCGCCTTCTACTTGTTGTCCTTTTACTATATCTTCTCTCTTTCTTCTAATACTTCTCTTCCTCTCCCATTTGATCCTGTTTTATTTATTTTTTCCGCATTTCATTTGTTCCTCCTATTAGATTTCTATCCTTGCTCCAACTCATCCGCAACATGTTTGTTTCACCAACCACAAAAGTACACAGTTTCATCCTCACAACAGCAAATAACGGAGCGTCTCCATTTCTCCCTCTTCCCCACTAACTAAACTCTAGAGAGAGACTTAGAAAGAGCGGGAGAGAGAGGAGAAACAGACAGAAGGAAGGTCATGATAATTTGGTGGAGAAACGTTAAATGGAAGCAATCCCCGGGCTTTTTTGACTTCATCATGGTGGAATTCAGCCAGTCCTTCACTCTCTCACAGTTTCTTGGGGCATAAAGTTTATATACAGGGGAGATATTTTGGAAAGAAGAAGAAATAGAGACATCAGAGAGAGAGAGAGAGAGAAGCCAGGAGTAAATACATATGGAAAAAAGACCAGAAAAAAAGACTTTCCATTGAACTGTAGTGAGAGATGTAAAAGAGAGAAATGGAAGAGGGGTAAGAGAGACAGAGGGAAAAAGAGACTCAGAGCGTCTCCAAGTCCCAGGGGAAATATGGGGAAATTTCAGAGCCCCTCTTTCCATCTTATCAAAATGCTTAGAGAACCCATGTGAATCATTATAAACGTAATTTTTATCCCCTGCTCTCTCTCTCTTTCTCTCTCTCTCTCTCTTACTTCTCTCTGACTCTTTTACATGCCCCTCGTCGGGGGTAGGAGAGGGGAAGATGCCAACGAAAAATAGATAGCAGGGCAAAATCATCAAAATCCTCTAGCCATCCGAATTTCCCATCTCTTTCTCCTTCTCTTTGAGCCCACTTTCCTTCCTGTCTTTTCAATCCGGCTTCTCTCCCACATTTGTCTCTTCTGTCCCTCAAAATTCCCTTTAAAACCCAAATTTCTCCTCTCCCTAAATATTCCTTTGATTTCCGAATTCTACCCAATCCGTCCTCTCCAGTTAATAAAGTCCAGAAATATCTCCTTTTTCCTACCTATGAAAGCCCCTAGATCCTGCGCAAAATAAAAGCAGCCTTTATTTACTCCCTTTCCCTACATAAACACACACACATGGCAATAGTGATTCTCGCACAAACCAAAAAAAAAATTTCATCTTACACACTCATTGACACAGAAAGACGGGAATAAAAAAAAAACCCCACACACACGGAACTCCCATCAACTGAGTAAACACAGAGCATATTTGACTCCTGTGCTTACCTAGTACCTGTTTTTTTTCCTTTAGCCACCTATAGTAATGCATAGTAAATAGAGAGAGGTGTAATAAGGGAAAAAAACCGCACACAAAAACATACAAGTTATATAGAAGGAAAATTACCACATTCGTACACATCCTACTCCCTAACCTTCCATTTATGTACATATGTATGTAGGCATTCCTACATATGCTATACCTCCTCCCATTATGTATAACCATGTAATGGGGCGGGAATGCGGGTGGTGGTGGGGGGAAAAAGGTAATTGATACAAAAGTCATGAATGGCTACAGACGAGATGCACTCTTTCGGGGGTGGAAGAACTTTGCAGAGAGCGGAAGGGAGAAATGCGAGGAGATACAGATATATGATGGTAGCAGGAGAGACAGAGGAACAGAAAAATTAAGAGAAATCCAAGATAGGATGAATGGACGGGATGCGGAGAGAAAGCGTAAAGTGAGATAGAAGAGGAAATCAATTCAAACAAGATTAGTTTGAGATGCTAAAGAGGCAAATGTAGTAGAGGGAAAATACAAAATCAGATGGAATAAAGCAAGAGGAAAAGAAAACAGAGAAATTAGGAAATTATAAACAGAGATCAAATACAACAAGAGAAAAAGATAACAGAGAAGGTTGTTAACAGAGTTCAAATAAAACAGGAGGAAAAGAGACGATGGAAAGAGAAAAACAGGGACCAACAAAATCCCGAGAAAAAGAGAGAAAAGCAGAGACCAAAAATATCCCGAGAAAATAAGAGAGAAAAACAGGGACCAAAACAATCCCGAGAAAAAGAGAGACAGAAACATAGAAATTATAAATAGAGATCAAATGAAGCAAGACGAAAAGAGAACAGAGAAAATTATTAACAGATACCAAATAAATCAAGAGGAAAAGAGGACAAAAGAGGAAATCAGAGACCAAACAAACTCAGAGGAAAAGAGAAAAGAGAATGAAATTATTAACAGAGATAAACGAAGTAAAAAAGAGAACAAAGAAAGGAAGAAGGAGAAAATATAAATTAACGAGAAAGAAAGAGGAAGAAGGAGAAAATAAAAATAAACGAAGAGGAAGAGTGAAATGAGAAACAAAGAGAGCTATAAGAGAGAGACAAGAGAGAGAGCCACAATGGCACAACAGAAGAGAGAAAATTAAAAACAATTAAATGATTATATAAAGGAGACGAAAGGAAGAGAAAGATGATAAAACAAAAGAGAGAAACGGGATAAAAATGGGATCACGCGGAAGAGGAAGAAATGAGAGATAATCATCCAGAAAATGAAAATGAAATGAAAATAAGAAAGAGACATGTTTAAAGCAGTAGAAACAAGAGACTGAAGAACGAAGATGAAAGAAAAAAAGAGGGAGCAAAACAGGGAACAAAACGGACCCAGAAAGAAAAGGAAAAAATACAGAGAGAGAGACGAAAAAGGGAAGAATAATAAAATTGCTAGAAAGGATATGTGAGAAAGGCAAAAAGAAAGAGACAAATCTACGGAGAAACGAAATACAAATCGTCACCGAAAATAAGCACTACAGAGACAGACATTGGTAATCAAACACAAAGAAAAAAGTAGAGGAGAGAAATTCAAAGGCGATGAAGATAAGGCAAAATTCGAGAGATAAAAGTGGAGATAAAAGTACATAATAATAGAGAGAACCATCAACAAATGTATGAGAGTGAATGCCGAGAAAGATGAGATTGAGAGACGCAAGCAGAAGACGGCAAAGAGACTTTTAGTGGAGGCGGAATTTGGAGAGAAGCACTTCATGGCATTAAATGGGATCCGCGCACTTTTGTCCATGATTATTTTATTATTTCCTATATTCCTCCATGGCCGCTCACCTCCCTCACATTTTTTTTTTTTGCCATTCCTCTCAAAGCCACCACACACGATTTTTCTTTTTCTCTCTGAAGCCGGAAAAACACACGTACTTCCCTCCTTGAAGGAATACTATGGCCAAGTAATTGCCCACGTGTTTCTCCATCTGCCCTACTGCACTTTTCCTACCCACATTTTTCTCCATTTTTTCCCCTCCACTTCCTCCCAACACACTTCCTTACAGGCAGAAACAGAAGAAAAAAATCGTCCTTTCAACCCAATGCATTATTTTAGGTGGAAAGTTAACCTCTCCTTCTTTTGGATGCACGACGTCACATTTCCAGTGGCTACATTTTATTACCTGTGCACTAGCAGCTCCAGAATTTCTTTTCCTCATTTTGGAAGTTCCTCAACGCAATATTGTCATTTTCTCTTCTTTTTCCTCCACAAAAAAAAATAATAATTCCCCCGCATTTTTTCACCGCCCTTCTTTTTGGGGTCAGTCAAAAACCCTATTACGCTTAATGCACTGCAGAGGTTAAGAGAGGGAAGGGAGAAGAGGTAAGGCCATGCATTAAGTGGGGGGAAAAGTGCAATACTTGGGAGGTCGATCAAGGAGGAGCTGGAAGGTGAGAGGGAAAAAAGGGGAAAAATTCAGGTGAAAAAAAAAATGTTCCCATCATTTCCTTCCCGTTTTTTCGGTAGGAAAAAAAATGTATTAAGTTAGAAGCTATAATTTTCTTTCTCCTCATCCTTCGCCTCCTTACTGTTCCTCCTCTTTTTTTTCCTGTGCATATACACACCTCGTTTTGGAGGAGGAGGCCGAGTAACAACGAAGCTGTGGCAACTATCACCATAAATAATAGTAAAATGCAACTTTATTACAACCTGGGAAATTAAAGGAGAATGATGAGTTTGCCCTTTATCTCGCTCTTCCCCTCACTCTCCATTTCTCTCTTTCTCTCTTTCTCTTTCCTTCTACCTCTTTCTTTCTCTCTAGTTCTCTTTCTTTCTCCTTCTTTCTTTTTCCCTGTCTTTCCATCTCCTCTCTTCTCTCCCTTTCTTACTTCTTCTCGTTTTCTTAGTTTCTCATTATCTCTTTCTCTCCGTTTCTCTCTATTTCTCTCTCTCTTAGTCCCTTTTTCTCTTTGTTTCTCTCTCTCTCTCTTAGTCCCTTTTTCTCTTTGTTTCTCTCTCTCTTAGTCCCTTTTTCTCTGTTTCTCTCTTTCTCTTAGTCCCTTTTTCTCTCTGTTTTTCTCTCTCTCTCTCTTAGTCCCTTTTCCTCTGTTTCTCTCTGTTTCTCTCTCTCTCTTAGTCCCTTTTCCTCTGTTTCTCTCTGTTTCTCTCTCTTAGTCCCTTTTCCTCTGTTTCTCTCTTTCTCTTAGTCCCTTTTTCTCTCTGTTTCTCTCTCTCTCAGTCCCTTTTTCTCTCCGTTTCTCTCTGTTTCGCTCTTAGTACCTTTGTCTCTTTCTCTCTCTCTCTCTTTCTCTCTTTCTCTCTCTCGTAGTCCCTCTTTCTCTATCTGTTTCGTTCTTTCTCTTACTCTCCCTTTCTGACTACTGCTCTCTCTCTCTTTTTCTCTCGTACTCTCTCTCTCTCTCTGCTTCTCTGCCCTGCTCTCTTTTTCTCTCTCTGCTTCTCTCTCTGTTTCTCTGTTTGTTCCAGTCTTCCTTTTTCTCTCTGTCCATTTGGCTACCTTTCTCTTTCTCTCAATCTTCCTGTGTTTCTCTCTCTCTTGGGCTTTCTCTTCGGTTCTCTCTCCCAATCTGTCTTTCTCTCTCTCTCTGACTTTTCCCTATCACTTCCTTATTGCTTCTTTATCCCTGGAAATCTTCCCCTTTCTCCCTTTCTTTCTGTCTTCTTTTCTTTTTTCGTTCAAGTCTTTCCTCCTGTTTCGCTCGTTTTCACCCCAGTTTTCTGCTCCTTCCATTTTCCCCCCTCAAATATGTCTTCTCTGTTCCAAAATTTTTCTCTTCCTATCCAAATTCATAGCATGTACATACTGAGGTGAACGTATGCTTAAGGAAATATATATCATATATATCTATCTACATACATATATACTACATATACACATACATAGGTATGTCCATAATTTTTTTCACCCGGGTGCAGGCCATTTTTCCCTCAGGTTATTTATGGAGCAACCATTTTTTTTGGCCGTACCACCAAACTTGTGCTTGAGTATACGTGGGTTTTTAATAGGAACAGGTATTATCATTCTTTCATTAGGAAAAAATGTGCCACATTTGAGGTTATGTACGGAGCCCTACTTTTTTCTTGTTGAAGATGCTATACCCATTCTCTTTTCCCCTGGTATATACACTATTATTTCTGGGAGACTGGAACAGATGATTTTGAATACTTAAGGGATGTACACGTACAGGGGAAGAACCTGAGAAGGGATGTGTGGCACGGGAGAGAGAGGCTGTGGCAAGAGCAATATTATTAGTGGTGGAAGGTAAAAGTTGAGGGATGGTTCATTACCGCAGACAAAATTTTTTTGGATGTGCGTGTGCGAGTATGTACGTTGTAGAGGGCATAATGTACACACATGAGACATCCACATTTAAAGACACGTGTGTCTTCCCTGTGTGTTTTGTATCATTTAAATGTGTGTCGAGTGCTTGGGGGTAAAGCCACGGAGTTTCAATTAGCAGACGCTTCCACCTTGTGCCATTGGGACTCATGCTGGTGGTCTTGCTGGGGCACAACACGTTCTGACGCTTTCATGAATACTCGCTTCCGAGACTTCTGAATCATCTCATGTTTTCATCTCTTCCTCCTCCGGGCTGCCTATCTTCCCCGAATTTGTAGTCTCTCCGTCAATTATTTTTCTGCTGGGTTTTTACCAGTTTTGCTGGTTTTATATGATTTTTTACTTTCCTGAGTACTATTTTTTCCCCTTTCTCTTGTTTTATCATGGTCATCACTTTCTCTTAAGGTTTTTTCTCTGACTTTTTGACTTTTCATTTCTCCTGTTTTATCCTTTTGTGGGCTTATTTTTCTCTCTTTCTCTCTTTCTCTCTGTTTCTCTATTTTTCTCTTTTTCTCTCCTTCTCTCTCTTTCTCTTTTTCTCTCTTTCTCTCTCTTTCTCTTTTTCTCTCTTTCTCTATTTTTCTCTCTTTCGCTCTTTCTCTCTGTATCTCTCTATCTCTCTTTCTCTGTTTTTCTCTTTCGCTCTTTCTCTCTCTATCTCTCTTTCTCTATTTTAATCTTTCCCTTTCTCTCTCTCTCTGTCTCTATTTTCCTCTTTCCCTTTCTCTCACTTTCTCTCTTTCTATATTTTTATTTCTCTATTTCAATTTTTTTCTCTATTTTTATTTCTCTCTTTCTCGTTTTTCTCTATTTTATTTCTCTTTTTCTCTGTCTCTATCTCTCTCGTTCTCCATTTTTTTCTCTCTATTTATCTCTTTCTAGCTCTATCTCTCTTTCTCTCTCGTTCTCCATTTTTTTCTCTCTATTTATCTCTTTCTAGCTCTATCTCTCTTTCTCTCTGTTAATCTCCGTTTTTATATTTCTGTCTGTCTCTATTATTCTATTGATCTCTCTCTCTCTCTGTTTCTTTTCTTTTTCTTTCTTTCTCCTTCTCTTTTTTGCTCTATTTTTTAACATTTTTTTTCTCTTTCCGTATCACTCTTTCTTTCTGACTGTTTCTCGTTTTTCCCTTTTGTCACCTTTTTTGTTTATCTACTTGTCTCTTTATTTCGTTTTGTATTTTCTCTTTCATTGGATTTTTCTTGCACGCTTTTCCCACGTCGTCTCTTTTCCTCCATTTTTCACCAACTTTCTTCCTACTTTTCCTACTGGTTCCTGTTCTTAGATTTCATCATTTTCTTTTTTTCGATAGCTTTCTCTGTCTTACTGTAGATTTCCCTCCTTCTTTCCTAAGATTCCTCCCTCTCATTCCTAAAAATTTTGCTCTGTCTTTCCATTTCGCCCTTGGACTTCTCTCGTATTTTTCCTTCGTTGTTTGCTCTCAATTGTCTCCATTTTATTCCTAAGATATTTCTATTTCCAGACCTTACTCATATGTAAATCAGTTGCTAATGTGAATTACAATCTGCGGATCTAAATGAATGCACTTGTTGTTTTGCTAGTATGTACTTCTTTGAAGTAAATCGCCTCTGCGTTTTACAGGTTATCGTAATACGTACACGTAATTAAACGTATTTACATTTAAGACATAACAGACCACCCAGATCTAAAGCTGGAAAGCATTAACGGGGTTAGAAGCAAATCGTATTAATTAACGTGCTCCATTTTGTGTTCCTTCCCACCAGATCCAAGTAATTCATGGGGTGCTTAAAAGGGTTAAACAGCCTTTTCCTGTACTCATGCTAATCTCCATGTAATTTTTCTCTTTAAAAGTCAATAATAACATCGATATGTCAATGTTATTTCCTCCTATTTCTGCAACTCCGACTTTCACTCCGTGTGTGTAGGCCGGACCAACTGAAAAAATGTGTTGATTCTCCCATTTCTGGGAGGACTTAATGCATTATTTTGGTCCCATTAAGAAAGGGTATTTGCTCATAATTCAGTGTGTAAAAAGGTCAAGGGGTTTGTTATTGGCAGATAGTTATCCTGTGTCATTTTCTTCCATTTGGGATATCATTTTGCCCCTTACACATTGATAGGTGCTTCGGCATATGTATGTGTATATATGAAGGACCGCCCTTTGCCCACACACATGGGGAGAAAGCCCGCCATTATCCATCATATATGTACATGTGCTGTCAACGTCCCACGGCATTTATATAACGTTAGTTAACGTCAGGCGGAAGCCTATTATTATCCAGTATTATTAAACCCGGCGGATTGACCAAGTTCAAGAAAAAGTGTATACATATGTCCGTTTCCCCTTTGATTCTTTAGGAGTAACACGGGGGGACAGTTGAGCGAGTTGGAGCAATTATGTAATCAACGGCAATGGCCTCGCAAGGTAACATGTATGAATTGCTGATACTATGAATGCACACGTACATACATACATACACCACATGTGTGCGGACATGCATATTGGAATTACTGCAGTTATCTATGGATATTACGTACACTAATTACTATTTATGAATGACAGTCTAGACCGACAAAAATTCCGGCGGGGTATCTATTTGGTAATAAAGGGTTATGACTTGTACATATGTACATGTGTGATATTTTGAAAATATTATTAATATCCGAGTGTTCAGCCCAGGACATGCATATGGATTACCTGGTCTTGAATTGAGGGGAATTGAAATTTAGGAAACGTGTAGGAAAATCGAAGATATGGGGATGAGAATAGGTTATAAATAGAGAGGGGGAAATGATTATCGTAGAAAAAGTAGATTATATAGCTAGGACGACGTATGAAGAGAAGGATGCAAAAATAGGACGCGGCAGGAAATTACCTGAGAGGAGAGAGAAAGATGATTGGAGAGAAAAATAAAATTTAGAAATAGGATAACATGGCCAAAACATTGGGAGAAAGAAAGGAGAAAGTGTCACGAGAGAAAAGGAAGGGAATATTGGGAGAGAAAAACGAAAGGAACAGGGGAAATTCGCAAAAAAGAGAAGGACGGAGAAAAACAGGAGAGAAAAGGTAAGAGAGGAAAAGAAAAGGAACGAAAGAGATCGGGAAATATAGAAAGCAGAGGAGAGAGAGAAAGAGAGAAGGCTGAGGAACAAAAAGGATGAGAAAATGAAAGAAGTGAGGAGAGAAAACGACAGACCGGGAGGACAGAGAACGTTCGAGTGAAAATAAGAAAGGGAGGAATAGAGAAAACTAAAGAAAAGTGGAGCAACATAAAGAAAAATAAATAAGTGAAGCAAAATCGAGAAAAATCGACAGAAATCGAGAGAAATAGACAGCACAATAGAGAAATATGGAGAGAAAAGAAGCAAAATATGATGCAAATTAGATTAAAATGGAGTGAAATAAGGAGCAAAATAGAGAAAAATGCAGAGAAATAAGAAGCAAAATGGAGAGAAATAAGATTCACAATGGAAAGAAATACGAAGCAAAATGGAGAGAAATTAGAAGCAAAATGGAGACATAAGGATCAAAATGGAGAAAAGAAGAGAAAAATGGAGACATAAGGAGAAAAATAAGAGAAAAGAAGAGAAAAATGGAGACATAAGGAGCAAAATAAGAGAAAAGAAGAGAAAAATGGAGACATAAGGAGCAAAATAAGAGAAAAATGGAGCAAAGTAGAAAAAAATAGACAAAGAGAGAAGTATCGAGAAATATAATTGATTAAGCAGCCCTCTGCTGAGTTATTAAGCTCATTGCAGTCAACAGAGCAATCTTAATATGGTAAACACACATATTTATTCGTGAGCTTTTATCTATGTGAGAAAACTGACCAACATGAATATTCATGTTACATATCGAGTAAAACACTGAAGTTGTTCAAACCCACCCGCCACTGCCCAAATAAAGGTCATTTTTTGACAGCAAATACACACACTTAGGTATACAACATGTCCAGTCTTCCTCTTTAGGTGCTTTTACACTTACACACATACAAAAGAAGGACAAAGCACCCTCCATCTCCGTGTGAGCGTGGTCATTTACGAGCAAAGTACAAGCTGCGCACGTTAAACATAACCATATTCGTTTTAAGTCCTACCACATTGACTAGGCCTTTTTTCCTGAGAATAAACACCTCTATTAGCATACATGGTCTAAAACACCTAAATTATTTAAGGAGATCAATATACACATAGATACCAATACGTATTAACTGAAGACCTGTGGGTATCCTGTATGATTGTGTGATATCTATACGTATTGTGGTGTAGTTTGTCATGTCCTACGGAATATAAATGAATATGAACGGAATGGCCGGGAATTTTAGAGGAAAAAATATAAATTCAAATTTTTGGCCCAAGTTATGCTCACACGAAATGACATTTAAAATAGGAATACATATAGGAAAATAATATTCTAAATATTTGGCTCAGCATTTCGGAATGCATGGAAAGCACTGAAATATTTCGTTCAGACAAACGAATGTCGAGTAAAACAATGCGAATCACATTTTAAAAAAGAAAATTAACATCCGTCTTTCAATGTTAATAGTAGCAGAAGCATGATAAAAGGTAGATTTTAACGGAATTTTAAGTTTTTTAACAAAATTTCTAAGCACGTTAGACAAATTTGTAATGTAAATTTTGAGCAGAATTTGCAATGCAATTTTAAGCCGAGTTTGGAATGCAATTGCAATTTTAATCCGAGTTTTCAATCCAATTTGTTTTCTCAATTTGTAAAGACATTTTCGTAGGCAAATTTAAAATGAAATTCTGGCCGACAATTCATTTAGACCCTATTTTTAGTGAGCCTCATCCAGCCGAATATTAATAAAGGCACTCTCGACAGAATAATTGCAGTCGACTTTCTCTATAGCAGCACCCTATCTGCACCAGAAAAAGTGCTCTTATAACGAACAGCTGGTATAGAGAATTAGTTAAAAAAATATTAATAATATTTAATTAAAATTATTTTCAAATTTAACTTCGATAATTTACCAAATTCTAACAATATATACATAATTGGGCGTAAATATTTACATTTCAGTAAGGAAAGAATAAAATTGTGCTGGTATACAGTTCCGGTGCTTTTATAGAGGAAAAGTTAATGTTGAAGGGATACCTGACTTAGGCGCTAATGCTCTTATAGAAAGAAAGTGCTGTTATAGTGAGAGGAATGTGATCGAGGGAAGAAAATAACCTGCTGTTATAGAGTAACTCCTGTTATAGCGAGTGCTCTTATAGAGACCGCACTGTACATGGTATACCGTAGGGGGGATTCAGCACTGCTGTTATAGAGTAAGTGCTCTTCTAGGGAGAGCCGGTATAGGGAGAGTCGACTGTAGTGCAAAAATGGCAGTCTCAAGAGAAAGCCAAATTATCCGGCATACTTTTAGCTCGATCCGCAATAAAATGCCAAATGGGAAACATAATTTAGACGTATTGTAATAGGTTATACACCGTAAAAGATCGTACTTTGTATTTACCGCTCTTTATAATATAACTGTACACAAATGAGGTCTTTCCCCTTCTACAGTGCTCATTTATTTCTTAGGTTGCAAACAAAAATAGAAAGACACACACACATGATAACACTGAAGTTCATTTTATTTTTGCGGGGGAAAAAATGGTAATAACAATAAGAGGATAAGTATACCGTTATATCATTTTCCCCACGTGCTCTACTTTCTCCAATTACCTTCGTACAAGGATATTAGCATAAGGGGAGTAATTTACAGTAATTGACATGACTCAATTCCATCCCTGGGTCTTATGTACCCCTCCAAAAAATTTTCTTGTGGACAATATTGGCAGGGAAATTGGGGTCATATATGACCTAATAGGTATATGGACAATTTGTATACATGTTCTAGTACAGATAAGATGCATATGTTGATCTTTGTGGGAGAGTATTGTACACAAATGTAAATATGTATTTATCCATTTCAAGGAGTTAATATGTAATATGTATTTTTTCCTTACCTTGACCATATGAGGGAGTAACGGTGAAGGTGAGACATGTGAGGAGAATAATACTGGAGATGCACCAAAAGGACGGAGAGGTCCGGATGTTATTGGTGAAGATCATCTTGGACCAGTTCCACGTCATACTTGTGACTGCGAAGGTGGGACTGGTTTGATTATGACTAAGATTTGGTTGGGCAAGGGATGAGAAGAACCAGTTTGAGGTTGTCAGCTTTGTGGCAACTTGATTATTTTTGGGTGGGCTTTGGGGAATTATTATTTTTCTTATTAGACCTCCTCCTCCCCCTGGAGTCTTTTGGGAGGATTTGCTGGTGACGGCTGTGGTATTAGTGCTTTTTTATTTTGGGAAATCTCTTCTGATGTAAATCTTCTTTATCTTTCATTCTCTACATGCTGGTCTTTTTTTTTTTAAATTGGATTTAGAAAATTGGATTCTCTTTTATATTCGACAATTTTGATTCTTCACCATAAAGTAAGAAAAGTAAATTCAATTTTTCGAACTTTGCTAATTAAAGGAAAACATTCGAACACTTTTTTCACCGGGAATTTCTGTTTCTAAATTTTGGTTTGTAAATTTCGTCTCTGGGGAAATTCACTTTTCAGATGATTACGTGTTCACTTCAGGGAAAATAAATGTTATTATGGGGAAAGTTGAAAATCACTTGTTTCTGGGGATTATTTTGAATTTTGGCGGACATAAACATCAATTGTGTGCCTGTAATGGGGGATTTTGGGGAGTCGTTGTTTTTAATTATATTTAGTGCTTTAGCAGATTCACAATGCTGAGGGGGAAATTATTTTTATTTTTATTAATGAAAAAAGGGAATTTATATTTTCGAAAGGGGGAGAAGGATAATTTTTGAAAAATTCAAAGCGGTAATTTCGGAAAAAATTGCAGAGGTGTATAAATTCTTAAATTTTAGGACCAGTCGTGGTATTTTTTCTAGGGGAAAAAATAAAATAGAATTTTAATGGAAGGAAGAAAATGTGGTATAAATCTTCCTCTTTGGGTTGGAAATGGGTCCTAAAAATCTCCCACGGGGTACTTTCACCACGAGAAAAATCCGTACTTTCTCCCGTTCCTAACACAATCTATCCTCCACAACCTTGGATTTAGAGGCAAAGGTCTAAATTGAATTTTTTTCCCTTTTCAAAAGTGTTTTTTTCTCTGTAGTTTTGAACCCCAGAAAAAATAAGGAGGAAAAAAGAAAGCTTTTGAACCTCCCTTTTTTCCCGCCAACTACAATAATTTATTGGTTGGAAAGGGAATTTTTATTATCCCATATATTTCTTCCAACAAGGTGCCAAAAACTTGAGGGAACCAAGCCGGGGGAAAAAAATTTTCGCATTCACTTAAAATTGGCGCGAGGTAGGTATACCCGTGAGAATTTTTGCCAGGAGCTTTCCATCCATTAGATGGGAGAGAGGGCAAGTCCGGATAATTGTCTTAGGTCATGGGAATTGGGCCATTTTCGTCCTTTTCTCCTGTTCATTTTTTTTCTTTACTTTCACTATTCCTATACTATACACTTATGAACAGAATGAATGTGTTTTTTATTTCCAATATTAATAATAATGTCCCCTTTCAATATAACTCTTGTTTGTCCCAGTCCTCTATTATTCCCGGGGAAAGAGGGGGAGGGGACAGGATCAATTTTTCTCTGTGTCACTCTCCCTTTATTAGGACGTCCTTTCCCCCACTTTTCTTTATTGTCCACAGATATTAATGGCGAACAAAAAAGGCTTTCTTAATAATTGATTTCCACCCTTTTTTTCCTCCTTTCGTATATTTTTCTCAAATTTCCTTTCCAAACATCCCTCAGAGACAATTATGTTCTCTTTCCCCTTAATTTACATTGTGAGCTTGCTTTCACCAATATTTGTTCTGGCACTATTTTTCCCCAATTTTACCCTTTTTTATTGTGTTACCTTATAAACTTCACTCGTGCTTAATAATGTTTCCTTTTTATAAATTATACTTGTTGTTTTGTATAAATTCCACTTGTTTTTTTGGTATAAATTCCACTTGTTTTTTTGGTATAAATTCCACTTGTTTTTTGGTATAAATTCACTTGTTTTTCTTTAATTTAGAATCTTCAAGTATTTTTAATTTTCACCAAATAAAATACAAAATTTGTTGAAATTATTATGATTAAGTGTTTGAAATTTTATGGGATGTTTTCGGTTCCGTTTGCGCAAAGGAAAATTACACAAAGGAAAAATTGGAAACATTGGCTTGTGATGAACGTCCAGAATGAAGGAGGATTTTTTACTAAAGAAAAATGGCAAATATTTTCCCACTGGAAATTATTGACTGTTCAAATATATTTTTTCCTGCACACTCAAACAATTAAGTTTTCTTAAATAGTTCCCGCGTCCTTAATTTGAATGGGAAGGTCTTGAATGGAGGAGGGAGAAAGGGCTTCCCCGTGATAAATGGGGAGGTGAGAGACGAAAATCTTTTGTCTCTTTCTCTCTCTTCCTCGTTTGCTGTGTCTCTCCCTGTCTCTCTCTCTCTTTCTTCAAGTTTCCTCTCGCTTTAGTAAGAAGTTTGTTCCGCTTGTCAAGTTGCTTGCTGAGCAAGAAAAAAAAAGTTTCTTGAGTCGAAAGTGGGAAAGGGTTAAGGAGGTAGCGTCTATAGATGATTATAGAGAAGCCTTTTTTTTGTATTCCTGAGGGTTTGAGAGAAACTCCACTAATATCCCGGTGGATTAACGGGAGAAAGAGAGAAAAGGCTGGAAATACACGGGGCAAAAAGCCTCACGAACGACGGTGGTATGTTTTTTTTTGGCCAAAAGAAAACGTCTCTCTCTCTCGGCTCGCCTCTGTAACGTCCATGAGCTTTAAAACGTCCTCCCACCGCGAAAACTTGTTGTTGTTCTTTGCGAGATGGAAAAAGAGGGAGAGAGAGAAAGAAGGGAAACTTCCCTTTTGCCACGGCTGACTGACAGATCAAATGAGTCACAAGATTGTAATTTTTTTTTTCGGTAGTTTTTTTTTTTTTGCGAATGAAATATGAATTGTCGAGACACAGTTCATTCACTGAGTCCATGCATCACTTATTCACTCCGAAGAAGTTTTTTTTTCTGTCTATAACTCCTTTTTTTTTGAAGAGGAACACACACACCAAAACAATGATAATGATCCTCACACTTTGGTCTTGTACATTTTCCAGTGGCACCTCAATTCTTCTTTGCCAGTTTCTTCAGTTTTTTTCTTGGGACTTCAAAACCTGTAAAGGACATCAAGATTATTCAGTGATTTTGTTTTGGCCTTGTCAGCAATTGTAATTTATGTGCATCTCCTTTTCTGTGAATTTTAATGAATCTTTACCGAGGACAATAGTTCTTTAAGGACAGATAATTTGACGGGTAAAAAGTAGTGGAATTAATTTGGGGAAATTTGGATCCATTATTTGCAGAGGGAAAACGGCACAAACACCCTGAGAATAAATTTTCTATATACTTTAAAATATTTTCTATATATTTTAAAATATCTTAAATTTAAAACGTAATAATAGTAATTTATTATGGTTTAATTTAATTTAATTAACCAAAAACTAAATTAATAATAATTTTATTAATGCTTTAATCTTCAGTTTTAAATGAAATATCATGTGTATTAAAAACTAAAAATGAAGTCGTTTTGCATTATTAAAAATTATTGCTCGCTTCTTTTTAAGTTAAACTCATGCGGACATTGCCAGATTTTATTTTCAAGTATGTATCTCCAATATCAATAATTAAGTCCTGAAAAAGGGTTATTGACATGAAAATGAAATCATGTATTTTCCTTTGCAAACAAATTCATATCTGACTTCATTGCTGCCCTCTACAAAAACAATACAATACAGATTTTTTGAGTTTGCCTTTGATCAAAATGGGAAGGAAAGCACAATCAGATTTCACTATTTACACGCACGAATTGAAAAAATAACAGAAACAGTTTTCGGGCCTTCCCAAATTGTTTGAAAGGGTAGCCGTTTACTACCGGCAGTAAAAAGTTTTTAAAACAAACCCCAAAATGGGATGTAAAAAAAACCGCCGCTACTATTTTTATGTCTTTTTCCCCACCCACAGAACAAAATTATTCATGGGGCAAAGCGAGACACAGGAGGTTCAAAGGGAGAATGGGGAGATATGGACATTTCTTTTTGGGGGTGCTGGATTCAAGGAAAAAGGTTCCCCCTCTAATTGTTCTTGGATTTTCTCCCTTGACGAAGTGAAGAGTCCCGCAATTTACCACGCATCTTCTCCCCTTGTCAAATAATAAATTAGTCTTTGCAGGTAGCTAGTCATTAACATATTTTTTCTGCTCTTGACAAGGGTCAGACGATGAAAAATCTGCAGACACATTATTTCTCTCTCTCTCTCTCTCTCTCTCTCTCTCTCTGTATCTCTCATATTGTCATCTCTCTTCAACTATCTCGCTATCTGTTTTGCTCTTTATGTGGTCTGTGTTCATTTTTTTTCGCACAATTCCTCTTTGAGTCTCTCTTCTTTTTCTCGCTTTGCTTCCTCTCTACAATTCTCTTTTTGTCCATTTAAATTCGGTTTATTCCGTTTTCGCAATTTATTCTCTCTCTCTTTCCCGTTTTCTCTATTCTACTGACTCTTGCTCCGTCTCTTTGTCCCTTTTGATATTTTATTCCTTGCTTATACCTCTCATCCTTTTGTTTTATTCTCTCTCTGTCTCTCTGTCTGTATCATTTTCCCTTTTTATGCCAGTTGCTTCTGTCTCTCCTTGTTGCTATTTTATTCTCTCTTGCTTTTTTTTCTTTTTTGCTGTCTTATTCTCACTTGATCTTTCTGTTTATCTTGTTTTATTCACTTTCTCTTT
Organism: Disparrhopalites patrizii; assembly: GCA_034698585.1. Taxonomy (NCBI): domain Eukaryota; kingdom Metazoa; phylum Arthropoda; class Collembola; order Symphypleona; family Sminthuridae; genus Disparrhopalites; species Disparrhopalites patrizii. The sequence continues at coordinate 3,421 of JAQGBT010003145.1, read as the reverse complement.
CTCTCTCTTTGTCTGTTTTTCGCTTTTATATTCACTTTCTCTCTATCTCTTTTTCGCTTTTATATTCTCTCTCTTTGTCTCTATCTCGTTTTTTTATTTTGCTTTGTGTTATTTTCTCTTTCTGTCTCTTTTGCTGTGTCTTATTTTCTCTTCCTGTCTCTTTTTCGCTTCGGTATTCTCTCTTTTCGCCTCTTTTGCTTTGTGCTAATTTGTCTCCCTGTCGCTGTCTCTTTTGCTTAGTTTGATTTACTCTCTCTCTGTCTCTTTGTCTAGCGTGCTTCGTTTTATTTTCTGTCCCTCTGTATATTTGTCTATTTTGCTGTTTTATTTTCTGTCTCTTTTCTTTCTTTTCTTTTTATCTTCGTCTTTTGAGCTGTATTATTTCTCTCTCTCGCTCATTCAGTTTGCCCCTTCATTTATTTTTCTCAAATTCCTCTTTTTCTCTGCGATAGATCTTTTTTTCTCAATTTTTCTTTGGTTTATTCTCTCCTTCCGTTTTTCATTTTTTGTTTTTCTCACTCTTGTTGCGTTTCTTTCCCTCCCTTGTTTTCCCGCTCAATTTCTGCCTGCTTTCTGCACTCTCCCCCGGGTTTGTCTCACTATTTTTTTCAGGTTATTTCTCCCGTTTTTTTTGTCTCTCAATTTCTGTCATTGGGCTATTACTATCTCTCTTTGTCACTGTGTTTTTCCTTCTCGCACATTTTTACCTATCTTGCTCCCTTCCTCGTGTTGTTTTTGCTAGCTGCATAACACCCACAAAGGAAAATGAATAAAAAATTATACTGCTTGAGCAAAAAAAAAGGTCTTCTCGCTTTTTCTTTTTGAAGTATCTACCCAATGGAGCAAAAAAAATCTGCTGTGGTGTAAAGTGTGCCTTTTTGGTGAATTTTAGTCACGACTCAAAGCTTTGAAAGGAAGAGTGAGAAAGAGAAAAAAATGTTTTTTGGGTACGATGAAGAGATTGCAATGAGATCATTTGTCTCCTGTAAAAGAAAAATTCCTTCTCGCACACACACCAACAATAATTAATCCTCGTGTTGATTGTCACTTTCTTCTTCTCCATTTTTTTCTCCTTCTAGTTTCCTTAATGCGTATAAGAATCACTAAACCCGACTAGAAAACATTTGCTTGACAGGAGGAGTTGCTTTCAGAATTTTTTATCTCTCTCCTTCAGTGGCAGCTAGGACATGTACAAATTTTCACACTTACTTGCTTTTTTACGGGGTAACTTTTTTTTTACTGGAGTTTCACTGTTTTTATTTACGGAATAGTTTTTCAGTATTTTTTCATACGGTTTTTTAATGGTTATGCAATTGTTTTGTTTCGTAATTGTTCAAAATTGTAAAGTTATTTTGGGGCACGTTGACGTTCACGACAAATTCCAAAGCGTTCAAGCTTTTCCTCTAATTTTTTCGTTATTATGAAAAAATGTTGGGCACTTGCTCTTAAAATTTTGAAATTTCACAATTTCCCGCTCCTACTCTGTGGTTTTATCGGTGATGGTTGGAGATGGATTTTTAAATGTTTTTTCCACGAATTTTGAAACGTCCGAATCCCAAATATTTGAAAAAGTTCTTTCCACAGAATCAATTGTAGTAGAAATGCACTTGTTTTCGTTTCTAACTGTAAGAATGAGGGAATTTTAAATTATATGTCATCGAAATTTCAACACAATTTCTCCCAGAAAATTTCTTTTCGTCGACTTTGCTCTGTAAATTTATGTGCTGCGTCCAGTCTTGGAAAAAAGCCCGGGTTTTTTACATCGGGATAATTCAGAAAGCACGAACTCGTCCGATTTTGATTGATTTGATCATACACACATTCGCATTTCGCGTCACTTTTGTTTTTCGAACACTCCGAAAAATACCGGAATTACCTTGGATCAATATGGTAATTATTTATATCTAAAAAAAAGAATTGTCCACACAAACAAACACCGTGTTTCCCGTGTTTAAAAATTAATTAAAACCCGAGAGCACTTGTAGGTGGAGTTGACTAGGTAAAATTTCATCAAGATAGACACAACAAATAAATTGATTTTCTTTCACCCTTTTTTTTCTCTTTATTCCCCCCTAATACTTCCCACCTTTTTTTATTCCGTCCAAAATGACCAAAACACTTTTGGAAGCAACCAAAGTTTTATATGAGTCACTTCTGGGGCTACTTGCACCCTTCCGAGCTTCTGGTTAAGTATACCCCAATTTATTTCTTGCGCCTCCAAATTTCCTCTCACAATTCCCTCCTTTTTTCTTCCACAATTTTCACTTTGAATCCAAAATTCCGAAAATGTCCCTCAAAATTTTCTCCCGGAAAAATCCGTTGAAATTCACAAAATGCAAAAATTTCTCCAATTTTCTCCCGTTTTTCCACGTGCTTAATTTTCCTTTTTTTTTGTAATTTCACTATATCAAACGTTTCTGAATTTTGTCCCCGAAGAACAGTGACTTTTCCCGATGAAAGTAGTACCTTTTCCACCTCACAAAAAGGGTACAGAAAAACCTGACCACAAAATCAAAAATTGGTACAGTCCCAGTAACCTTTTATTTTTGTTTTAAGATGAGAGGGCCACAAAAAAAATTGGCTTTCCAAAAAAAATTGTATGCTGCAGTGTAATAATGTAAAAACACACGAAAGGACTCACAATGGAGAAAAAACTGGAACGTTTCTAATGTCTTCTCACACGGCCTCTCTCACAGACAATTAATCTTTCATGGGAACAACAGTCACATCCAACCCCACCGGGCTTGCGATACCAACTGAAGGTAAAGCCGCTCCATCCCTTCCCGTTTACCTCCTATGCTCTCTCCTACCAACCCAAAAAAAAATACGAGATACGAGTTACAACCATGAGCAGGAGAGTGAGGAAAGAGAGAGAGAGAGAGCGAAAGCGAGAGAGAGAGAGCCTCTCTTTTTTACTACTATATCTTTTGATTCTATAGGACACATGTACACACATACACAGTGGTCGCTCCTTCTCCCTTGCTGTTTGTACATGTTCCAGCACACTGGGCTCCCAAATTTGTATGTACGGTACTAATGGAAAGAGTGTGTGCTGGTGTGTGCGAGAGGAAATATGGACAGAGAAGTGTGCACACGGAGATGTATGAGGCAGAGAGAGAGAGAAAGACAGAGAAAGACAGAAAAGTGGAGAGGAGAGGGAAAGCAAGAGAAGGAAAACGAGACAGAAAAGGAGAGAAAGAGAGAGAGAGAGTAAAAGAGAGAGAGAAAGAGGAGAAAAAGGGAGAGAAAAGGAGAGACAAAGAGAGAGAGCGAAATAGAGAGAAAAAGACAGATAGAAACAGAGAGCAAGCGAGAGAAAGAGAAAGAAAGAGCAGGAGAGAGCAAGAGACAAAGAGAGACAAAGAGAGACAAAGAGAGACAAAGAGAGACAAAGAGAGACAAAGAGAGACAAAGAGAGACA
>JAQGBT010003144.1:0-20770 GCA_034698585.1 Disparrhopalites patrizii | reverse complement strand
TCTCTCTCTCAATTTCTCTCTCTTTCTCTCTCTCAATTTCTCTCTTTCTCTCTCTCTCAATTTCTCTCTCTTTCTCTCTCTGAATTTCTCTCTCTTTCTCACTCTTTCTCTCTCTCAATTTCTCTCTGTCAATTTCTCTCTCTTTATCTCTCTCAATTTATCTCTCTTTCTCTCACTCAATATTTCTCTCTTTCTCTCTCTTTCTCTCAATTTCTCTCTCTTTCTCTTCTCGTTCTCGCTCTCTATCTCTCTCTGTCTTTCTCCTTCGCCCATTTTTTGCTTTCATCTCCCCTGCGCTTACTTAACAGCTACATTGTTCCAAAGCGCGCTTCCTTTGCCTTCTCATCAGCGATGAGAAAATACTTATTAAAGCCTCTGTCTTCTCTATCCGACTTGTCTTTTCTCTCTCTCTCTCTCTCTCTCTCTGAGAGTCTTTGCTTTGTGAAAATAAAAGCTTATATAGTCTGAAACAAGCCGACACTCACACACGAGGACGAAAGGACGAAAGAGAGAGAGAGAGAGAGAGAGGGAGAGAGAGAGACGGATGAAATCTTCAAAGGAGGGGTGGAGGAGGAGGAGGGTAATAATCTTCCGAACGAATTATTAATGTTGTATAGAAACAATCGTGTTACGCACCGCTCCGGCTCACAAAAGACCTTTTATGAGACATATCTTTGGAGGAAACAGATTGCAGCCACTGACTTTGCATGTGCCCGGCCATAAAAATGTATGTGTTTTCTCCTCATCTTCCTCTCTTTCACCTCATCAGCCCCTTTCCTCTCGGCATCTTCACTTGGAGTACTGTGGCAATGTGGCAATCATCTTTTTTTTTTAAAGATTCTCTCTATCACCGACACACCCGCGCCTCCTCTTCTCATTGTCCCCCTGAATGGGCAAATCGACAGGGAAAAATATTCGAGGAACCTCATATGCATAAGGAAGCTCATGTGAGTTTTACGGAGAAATTTGTCTACAAGGCTTTACCTCACCTGTTTTATTCGCTCGTTTTCAAAAAGAAGGATTGACAGCTCGGAGATTGCCAGTTTGGAGATTGCCACAAAGTTTTTAGTCCAGATATGTTTTATTTTGTCCCTTTGTTTCTTTTTTTTATCTTTTTCGCCTTGAAATTCTTCGTGTCATTGTCATATCCTCTGGGATCTTCTGGGGGCGGAGGGACATGGGCAGAAAAAAAAACATTTATGGGAAGAAAGAAGAAATTTTATTTGGAAATAAAAAAAAACGAAGAAAAGAGGAAGGTAAAAAAAATAGGAAACTGTCATGAAATGTCCATTGTGAGAAGCCTATTTATTCCGTGACAGGGAAACAAAAGGTTGTGATAATGCACATAAATCTTGTTTCCCCTCTAAGGTCTCTCTCTCCCTCTCAAGACAACCCCTTGAAGCTATTTTATTGTTGAAAATTCAATAATATTAGTAATAAGTCCGTCGTGGCTCCATCTTCTTCTCCTTCTTTTTTTTCTTACCACAAATGTCTTCCCTTTCGCACACCTTCCCCTCTGTAGCTAGTCCCTAATGGGTATTACGTTCCCCAGTCCATGTAATCGAATTAACTTTTTCTTTCTAAAATTCAACTCAAAATTTTTAAAAAAAATTAAAAAAAGAAGTTGAAAGGGGAATTTCCATGGACATTAAAAAAATATATAATTCAATTTATTTTCTTTTTATACCGGGACGAAAGACAAAGAGGACGCGGAGGTTCTCAAAGGGATTTTTGGTGGCACTTAAAGATAGGGATTGCGCAACTGCGACAAAGAAATGGAAGTCATTTCAATAATTACTCTCAGATTGTGGAAGGCAGGAAGAGCGAGGAAAAAGTTCAGGGTAGTTTGCAAGGTAAAAAATAAAATTGAGTAGTGATAATGATTATTGTCAAGATGAAAGTAAGAGACGACGGGGAGAGTGACAAGGGCAGAGACGGAGAGAAATAAGTTGAAAGAGAGAGAGAAAGAGAGAAAGAGAGAGAAAGAGAGAGAAAGAGAGAGAAAGAGAGAGAAAGGGAGAGAAAGAGAGAGAAAGAGAGAGAAAGAGAGAAATCGGGAGTAAGTGAGAGAAAGAGACGGAGAGATGGAAAGGAATTAAAATAGGAGAGAGCCAGATTTCATTGGAGTCCAAAACAAAAGTGGTTTATATGTCGTGCTCAAAGGGTTAGCGGTGGTTATCCCAGTTTTTTTTGTTATGTACAAGAGACGAAAAAGAAGATGAAGAAGACGCATAAAGATGAAGGGAAAGAAAGAGAAAAGTTTTTTTTTTGGTGTGAGCACATGATTTCACCGCATAAAGTTACACTATATATTTCCCTCATATGAAAGGCTTTGATGTCTTTCAAAATACCTCCTATGTACGGGGGAAAAGCATGTGAGGGAGAGCATAATAATATGATATAACAGGTTCTCCGTTTTATGTGTAAAAAGCTGTATATGACTGACTAAAGGACAAGTCTTCGGCACTTTTTATTCTCTCTCCCTCTCTCTCTCTCTCTCTTTCTCTGCGGATGCGGGGAAGAAGAAGAAGAAGACGGAGGATGGGGAGAAGAAAATTTTTTTCTTCTTCGGCTCAACTCTTTTTGAAATGCCGCCTACCTATTGTGTGTGATAGGGTTTGAGGGACCGACAGGTGGTCAAATTAGTGGTTGCCTTGTAATGTAACTTCTTCTCCATCATTCTCAACCAACATAAGAAATTATCAGCAATCAACCAGACTCTTCCACGTGGGAATCAACCCATACATCTTTCAAGTGCTTCTTTGTAAAAATTTAATTCCCTTTTCACTGGGCACACCATTCTCCCCCCTCGTCCATCCTCACTTCTTCCCTTCACGTATATATCTACACTCTTTATAAATACTATTTCTTTCCAGGTCCTTCCTATTTTTCAAACTCCTATGAGGATCCTTCTCCTTCCTCCTACTGACTATGACCAAGTCCACATTCATGATGAGTCTCACACATACACACAAAGGAATCATCTTCCTTCTACAACTTTTACCGACGCCTCTCTTCCCAGCCTCCTCCTCTCACTAATGCCTTTGAGAGGGAGACAGAGAGAGACAGAGAGAGAGTGAGAGAGAGACAGAGGAAAGGGAGACTGCAGGGAGAAATTAACCCTCCTTGAAATATGCCTGGAAACACAAAGCTTTCGTACTGCTATCTTACCTGGAATCAAAATCTTTTTAGCCATAATTACATAAACACGCGAATTCAAACAAAAAAGGGCCGACATAGGCTCATATAAGTAATACTTTGTCCTTCCTAAAGCCCCTAAGAAGTCTCCCATTCCTTAGTCATCCAGACTTTACGACTCCTCTTTTCATCTTTTCCCCGGCACAGAGACCTATCCACTCCAGGTCAATGACAATGAGTTGAGTCTGAGAGAAAGAGCAAGAGAGAGAGAGAGAGCTAGAGAGAGAAAGAGCTAGAGAGAGAAAGAGCTAGAGAGAGTAAGAGCTAGAGAAAGAGAGAGAGTAAGAGAGAGAGAGAGAAAGAGCTAGAGAAAGAGAGAGAGTAAGAGAGAGAGAGAAAGAGCTAGAGAGAGAGAGAAAGGGAGAGAGAGAAAGAGCTAGAGAAAGAGAGAGAGTAAGAGAGAGAGAAAGAGCTAGAGAGAGAGAAAGAGAGAGAGAGTAAGAGATAGAGAAAGAGAGAGAGTAAGAGAGAGAGAAAGAGAGAGATATAACTCCTTAAGAGAGTCATGGAAGAGAATGCCGTGTAATAAAGGAAGTATGGTAATAAATTATGTGAACCTTTGTTCAACCAAGTATTCTTTTCCAGCATTTAACAATTTGTGAATTATTCTTAGCCAGACATTGATTGAAAAGTACTTTTTTTTGTTACAAAAAGCAGGTATAGAATAGGGAAGCAAAAATGGTAAACACTGTCTGAATGGGAAAAGTATCTGTAAGGAGAAGGGAAGGCGGAATCCAAAAGTTTCGCCCAGAGACAAGTGACACGAGGGAGACGCAAATCACTGGAGTGGTAAAACATCACAACAACAAAGTATAACATGGTTTCCCAGCACAATGGCATTGACAACGGGAGTGAAAGAAGAAATATAAGGAGAAAAAGGGAAGAATGGAGAAGAAAGAAACTTTTTGAGGTATTACTTTAAAAAGCCCGGCCAAGGGGAAAATAGGAGAAAAATTGAGAAAAAAAAGGTTAATTTTGTTTTTTGGAATTAAGGGGAAGATCTCCTCTCTTTCTCTCTCTCTCTCTCTCTCTCTCTCGCTCTCTCTTTCGCTCTTTCTCTTGGTGAATTTTGTGTTGGTGTGAAGTGGTAGATGATGGGGACGCCCATGGTGGTTTTTATGGGCTCTATGGTTCTCTTTAAATCCGAGCGACTTAAAGCTCTTACACGATGCACCAGCTAAAGAAAGAAGAGAGAGAGAGAGAGAGAATTTGAGCTGGGTGAAGAATTTATTAGAGAAGTATTGTTAGTCGGTAGGAAGAATCGTTCGTCGGTCACTACAAGAAGAAGACGGAGGAGAGGAAGGGACAGAGAGAGAGAGAGACAGAGAGAGACAGAGAGAGACAGAGAGAGAGCCGAGAAAGAAAGAGAGGGTCTTGCTCATAGCAGGGAGTTTTCTCTAAATTTCAATCCTTGTCCAGCGTCATACATCTAAAAAGACCACCTGCGCTCTCTAACACCTGTATATCTCTGCTCCGACAAAATCTTCTTCACTTCCAACCTAGCCCCTTCAACCATTCCATGTCAACTCAGTCATACTTCTCCTAATTCCTTTTTTTTTCTCTTCCCCCCTTCCTTTTTACTACTAAAATCCCGGAAGTCTCCATTAGAGGAACACGCACCCTTTGAAATTATATTTTTATCCATTATTACCATTAGTATTGTTATACATTTCACAATTACACCCAACACGCTTTTCTTTCCAAATGGTCCAGAGGTATACCTATGTACATCCAGGAGTAAAAAAGGGGATTTTTTAGATATTCGGGTATGTTTTCTCCTAGAAATGTTATATACATTTTTTACTATATTGAAAGCTGGAGAAATTGAGCCGAGAGCAAGAGAGAGACTTGGAGAGAGAGAGAGAGAGAGAGAATGAAGGAAATTAAGGGAGAGGAGGGAATAGTAAAGATTCCTGAATATGATCATGATGACGAAGGGAGCTTTTAAAGGTGTTGTGGAATGTAATACAAGGATAATGATTCGGCAGGATTTGTTTACGCTTCTGGTTTCACAATTTTTTTTTTCATCTTCCTCCTCCCTTCCTCAAGAATCACTGGTCTCATCCTCCCAAAAAACGCACTTGGTGGTCCGAAATAATTTCCATGAACATCCATTTTTGTTCTCCTTGTCCATGTGTATATAATTCTCTTGGAATAAATATCGTACTCATCTCCCCCCAAAAAAAGAAAAATTATTAGCAGTTCCACCTCACGTGCTCACCTTTTTTTCCCAGGCAAAAAAAAAAAAAAATACCCCAGTGTGTGTGGGCATTTGTCTTGAACCTAGTAAAAATTACCATAGTTTCATGCTCAAAGGGAAAGATTCTTTCAAATCCTTTATTATCCAGGGAAAAAATTCTCCCCAAGAAAATATTCTCCCCCTTAACAATGTTTTTCTGTACCTTCCATGAATTGGTAGAAATGTCATGGAATTTCCAGTACGATAGCCTGGCTTTTTTGAGAATATGTGTTAGATGGTCCTTAGAACCAGTGATTCTTTGTTTGGGAAGAACGGCTCTTGCAACATGAGAGCCTCAAAGAACAGTGAAATTAGTACAAGAATGAAGGAGGACTCATTTGGCAAGTCATGATTGACTTACAGAAATGGCGCAAAGTGGTTCTTGCATGTTTACAAATTTTTTCCCTATCTCTCTCCTAGATTTCTCTTCCTTCCAAAGCGGCTCTTCTGTACTTGTCGGTCTTTTTTTTCCCCCATGTTCTCTTTGCTAGAAGCTTTGCTGTTCAGTTTTTTTTTGTTTTTGTATTTATGCAAGGGGGAGGGGAGTTTCATTGATTAAAATGCTCAAGAGCAACCTGTTTACGTTTGGAAGGTACACAAAATGTGCATATGCAAGGCCCTGTAGGAAAAAATTACTGGTTAGTTCATTTCCGTGCCATCGGATAGGGTTATTACGAGCTTTCCGATAATTGTTATAATGCACATGAGTCTTTTTTTTTACGTATGGAATAATGGCCAATGTGAAAGGGAGTCCAAAAAAAAAATGTGTGTAGGGAGAGGAATCGATGGTGTGGAAGGGATAAATGCCGTCAAAACACTGGTAGTGGCTGGTCGGTAAATAGCTACTATACAAATGTATGCTTTAAATGTGCAAATTAAACATGAGGTTAGACTCCGATAAGATAAGAAGGCAACTCGTTTTTTTTTTCTCTCTCTCTCACCCTGTCAGCTCGGAACACTTTGGCGGTTCATGTAATATTTTTTTGTTTAAGTATGTACATTTTTTGGGGATTTTCCCCCCGTTACTAATGCCATGACTTCTTCAGAGAGCTATTTAGTACTTCCATTTTGGTATTTCCCGATGCAAAAAAAAAAAAATAATAAATAAAAAATTCAGACATGCATAAAAGACATGGAGGTCGCCAGGCATACTGTAGGATTCTCTTGGAAATTAGTGAATGCGCGGAGAAAGGGAAATGAAAGGATGCTGTGGATTTTATTGTCCGTGAAATAATTTGAATAATAAATTACCAGATATTCATGTCCATAAAGGGCACCGAATTCCCCTCCCCCACCCCGTATCTTATGCAATGAATATATCCTATATATTTATACGTCTTTTAAGATCAATAAAAAAAAATTGTAGTATTAATAAAATAAAAAAAAAGAAGAGAGAAGCCACGTTCATAAGATTGCAAATCATTTAACTCAATTGCTTAGTTTATCTCTCATTTCGGTAGCACATAATGCTAAATTGCTATGTATGTATATGCATGTGTGAATATTTACTATACATATTATCCCCTTCCCACACACCCACTGTCAGTCTTCTCTTTCGCTCTCTATATCATCGCGAAAAAAAAAAAATTCTTTTTAAGTGCACCGTGCTTTGAGAACTCAATTGATTTGCAACGGAAATTATGGTTTGATGTTCAGTTTTTCAAAGAGCATAAGAGAAGAGAGAAATGCCGACACACACCGGCACTGCCACTACATGCTATTGTCCTACCTTTTTTGTAAAGTGCTTTTTTTCTAAAGTATGGTAGAAATAATAATGTGCTTTTAAAAGCTTCTCTCTTTCTCTCTCTCTCTTTCACTGTACATACACATTTTAAAAAAATGCCTGAGAGTATGAGACTGTAATAATAACATTTGTGAGTTTTTCCATCGATTTTGCCGACCACACGATGGCATTACGTACAGGGTGCCACCTTACATCCGTATCTCTATCTGCGGGTAGTTGAAACAGAATTTTGTTGCGGAACGTGCTCAGAATTTTATCTCGGATCGAGCGAGATATTCTCCTTCACAATCCTAGAGTAAGTGACCAATTAATGGTGGTTTTTCCGCGCAAAGTTCAAAAATAAAATTGGACATTCGGGAAATTTTCAATTGCTCCTAGTGTCATTCAAAAATTAGTTTGAATTCGTTTCCTAAAGCCAATTAATGAGCTGTTTAATGACTTTTAGTGGGTTGTGTCATTTCGAAGTGCAACACAATCACAGAAATCGCCTTTTTGAGACGTCTGCAAAAAAAATAACTAAATTTTTCTTTATCCCAATAAAACGTAATTGAATAATATTTTATAACAGTCAAAAATTAAAGTTGACCCTAAAGGAAGCTTTTACGTTTCTACGAGTTTTTTTCTGGAAGATAATAAAGTCAATTATTATTATTGGTGTCCTTTATGTCCCTCGATATGCATATGTATAGAGAGGAAAATATGGAATCTGCCTCAACTTTGATTTTTGTACTTGGCGCCAAAAAACAGCCATAGCAATTGGTGTAGGATGATGATGATTTATTTCGCTAAATCCACAATAAAATTCTGCACAAAACCTGATTTTCACCTCCGTTAGTAACCGTTATCTATTAACCGGTTGGAGCTGGAAAGGGTGGCAGGTGGAAATGGGCTCCCTGTACAAAAATATTCAGAGTTCAAAGGGAGCGAGAAAAGAGGACAGATTTCCAATAAACACTGGAATGCTACAGACGATGTCCTTCAATTGTCATGATAATAACAATGACGACTGCCTTTTTGCTTTCTTTCTTCCACATTTTCGTGAAGTCAAACGTGCCGTTCTATCATGTACACTCCATTACTTTGCAACCATGTTACAAAACTCACCTTTTAATCTTCCCCCGCTCTCTCTCTCTCTCTCTCTCTCTCTTTTTGCTCCATTGCAAGGCAATGTTCACAGCTTCCGCACATCACATGCATACCTAAATACTTGATAATAATTTCCTCTAAATGGCATAGTTGTTATTATAGCAAGTAAAAATGAGAAGGCATGCAGCTGGGGTATATTGTTCTATGAAAGTTCGGGCTAACCCATTGTTTTTAACAGTTACATATGGTATAAAGGATTATCGGATTTCCCATGAGATCATAGTAGTTGTCATATTGCAATGAATCCAGTAATATATACATTCTCCTTTGACGACATCCTCTTTTTCACCCAACTCTATTTATGGGTCAAGAGCTTCCCACATCCTTGTGGATTTTACTACCACTATCATCCTTTCCATGGATAAAATATTCATTTATTAGTTTTTTCTTCTTCTGTGGCTAACAAAAATGTCCTTTTTTTTCTGGACAGTCCCATATTCTGTCCTTCTTGGAAGTGTTCCGATTCAAAGGGACCTCCTTCAATCAAATGCTTTCCCCATGATTTGTGCAATTGATGTTCATAATAATACATTATAATACATACATTTTAGAATAAGGAAGAAACAAAAACCTACCAGGCAGGGCACGAGCAAGTCTCTTTATAGGTATGACCAGGTAATGGGAAAAGCGGCCTTTTTACAAGTGAAATCATGTCTGGTAAAATTCCTTTTCAAAAAAACATATATGTATATAATATAAATTTTAGTACAAAGCAGGAATACGTTTATGTATTGTTGTATTATTATCATAGGACTATGGAAAAACAAATTTATTGGAGAGAGTTGAGGGAGAGACCGAAGGAAAAGTTATTTTCAATAAAATGCTTAATAAACGCACTTGCTTCACGCTTTATTGTCCCTTAAAAGCCTTTACCAATGCGGCATGTGGAGTCCAGGCAGGGAATAAAATGAAAGTGGAGTAAATACTGGAAAAATGTTGAATGTGTGTGTGCCTTTTTTTTTGCCCTTTGAGCGGGTGGAGGTGCTCATTTTATGTCTTGGATATTTATGGGGTCTCAATGTTTGTGTCTTTTTTTTGAAAGACAGTCACTTTTGATAAGTATTTCTAACAATGTAAAACTTGTCCCGGTGGTCCAGCAATAAGTATCTTTGGACGAGATAGGAAAAAAGGATCAAGAGAGAGAGAGAGAGAGAGAGAGATTTTGAGAAAGAAGCGGCCGGGGGCCTGTGTATGAGTGAATAGGCGTGTAGTATGCATGATTTTGATGACTGACTTCCCTGACTTTTGTCAACAAGAGTAAACATGTTGGTTGATATTGGGCTAGTTGATTGTCTCATCCAGGGGTTCCTCTACCCATACTAAAATTTACGGTTTCTAGGGAATGTTCTCTACGAGTAAATTTCAAGTGGAAGAAGATGATTTTTGTATGTGCATTTGGTGCCTTGGTATTTATTTTTTGTCAAAAATACATATGCATACATTCCTATACGTCCCTTATGTATGCCCTTATGTCGGCGGAGTCCTATAGCGGCCCCATAAAATCCAAAGGGGATGATAGTGGCTTTGTACGTAACATTTCTCTTGTGGTCATATTTAACTATGTACACCTCCGTTTTTAAAGGGGGAAATATGTGCATTTCCGTGAGCCTTCCGGCTCGTCTCTCTCTCTGTCTCTCTTTCACTCACTCACTCTCTGTCTTTCTTTCTCTCTCTCTTTCTCTCTGTCTTTCTTTCTCTCTCTCTTTCTCTCTGTTTCTCTCTCTGTTTCTCTCTCTCTCTTTCTCTCTCTCTTTTTCTCTGTTTCTCTCTCTTTCTGTCTCTATCTCTCTCTTTCTGTCTCTATCTCTCTCTTTCTCTCTCTCTTTCTCTCTCTCACCATTCTTTCTTCCTCTCGGGGGTAAAAGTTGACATTTGGCACGGAAGAAAATGATGGATTGGAAATTAAGGAAAGCTCCTGCCCTCACTCCATGGCCATGTTCTTCATATTTTCCATGTGGGACGCTTCGCTTTTTTTTTTTTTTTTTTGGACACAAGATCCATGTTCAAAAGGAGGCTTTGTTCACAGTCACTGAGCATTTCATACCCCGGCGATGGCCTAATGTTAATGTACGTATGGATACATTTCTCCCGTCCTAATGCACATATATCCTTATACATGTATATATGTCCCTTCCATGTCTCCTTCTTGGTCTTGGTGGTGATGGTTGTGGGGAGAGCCTGCACCTTGTTAGAGTTTCCAAGGCATTCCCAGATATTCGAGGACCGTAATAAGCTCTCTTTGGAGCCCCGTGGAAAGTGACCCGGTGGTCGTGCATATTATATATTTTTGAAAGTCCTAGTAAGTACCACAGGCCTTGTATTGGTTGTAGGACTGATATAATTGTAAATACCGGAGACACATGGATATGGGACAGTTTAGAAGGGCCAGAGAGAGGGAAAGATATAGTTGGACAATCTGGTTTATTATTCTTTCCGAGTCTTTGAAATGATATATGGGGTCGGGGCTGCTTGTAGTAGTGAGTTCTCCTCTCTTTTATTCTTTCCCTCATCTTATGCTCTTCTTCAACTCTTGTCGTATAACTTTTTTTTTTCTCCCTCGTAGTTATTTGTTCCTAAAGCGCTGGGGGGAAACCGTATCGAATGTCCGTTGCGCTCCGTATACTCATTTTGCAATTCCAAAAACTTCTTATTAGGTCCAAATGAATGCAATCAACTTGTTCCTTTCCACATTCGTCCACCCTCCTCAAATTTTTCTTCTTTTTCCTCTCTCCTTTCCCTCTCTTGTCACGTCTCTTCTCTAAATCTCCCGAGTACGTAACAAAAAAAAAAAATTTTTTTTTCCTTGTCGGGCGGCATCTGAGAGCAAACCTCCTCCTCCTCCTACCTCTTCGCCCTCCTCACAAACTCTCAAAGTGTGTACAAACGTATTTGTCCTTACAGACTGGAAAAACAAGGGGGAGAGAGAGAGAGAAAGAAAGATGAAATCACTTGGCTGGACCAAAAAATTAAAAAAAAAAAAAAAAATCCATGGAAAGCATATGTTATTAGTATTAACTCCAGCCCCTAAAGACCCTCTGTTAAAGAGAGGAAAAGTGGGACTGAGATATTACATGGGATGATTACTACCACGAATAGATGATCACATGGATATTTTACATGTGTTCTAATATGTGGAAGGACACAAAACCCCGGTGTTTACACTACAACCAGAGCTTTTTAGGGACGAGCCAGTGCAGTGGGTGAGCATCATGGAAAATAATAGTGGATGCTGGCGCAATTTGTATTTTATTGTATATTAATAAAAACACATGCAAACCCTTTTTTTTTTCTCACTCAATCTCTCCCGTCCCTCTCTCTTTCTCTCTCTCCCTCACCTAAGCTAAGTGGTTTTGATTTGATTGTCTGACGGTGGGATCAAGTGACAAAGGTTCTTTTTTTCCCCCCATGGACTGTAAAATGTAATAAATAATGTTCATAAATGCGTATCAAAGTAGAGAGAATTTGATAGATTCAAGTAATGTAGCCAGTAACAAGTCACTGTTAGTAATCACCCGAGTAAAACAACAGTTAGTGAGGTTATGTAGTAACTAGTAGTAATATCTGGATATTGAGAGAGAGAGAGAGAAAAAAAAATAGAGAGAGAGAGAGACAGAGAAAAATAGAAAGAGAGAGAGAGAGACAAGGATAGGTAATCATCATCATCATCATAATAAGGCGCGTAATATACGCTCCAAAATGTGAGCTGGTGATCGAATAATAATAATAATAGGACTGGGCTGACTCAGTGTATGTGTGTGTAGTTTAGAGCTTAATCGTGAATTGCTGTTGAAGAGATACGAGTGTGCACATTTTATTACAGTGAGATACCATATCCATCAAGAGAAGCGGCGGGTCTCAAAGGGAATTTATTGTTCTTATCATATTGGTGATAAGAGACCTAAAGGGATAGGAAAATAGGAATGCCTGCCTTGATTTTGTCGGCGACTTGACAGGCTTTTTCTTCATGTTATACTACATGGCTATGTAGCAACAGGCAACATGTTCATAGCCTCCGGACTCCGAGCGCTGGGCTAGTGAGAAGGAAAGAGAGAGAGAGAGAGAAAAACAGAGAGAGAGAGAGAAAGAGAGAGAGACGAGGAGAGCAGAGAGTTTTTAACGTGCCCATACACATGATAAAATACTGTCTATTCTATATCCTAATATATATTATATATATCCTAATATATATTTCTACCAGCTCCACAAGTCCAAGGAAAATACGTGCTCTCCTCCAAAGCTTTAAGGTCTTCTTCTTCTTCCTTCTTGCCTCCTCCCCCTCCCCCCTTTTGCTGGTACACTATCTCTCCCTTCCCCTCTACTGGCCATTGGTACTTGTATTAGTGCTCGGGAGTAGTGTTAATAGTGAGTGAGTGTCCTCAAGGAAGGACCAAGCTCATGAGTAGTAAACGGAGGGAAATATTACTATACAATAATAATAATAACGATAATAGTAATAATATAATACTAGTTGTACTGCACGTTTTGCGGGTTACTTTTCTTGAAGATTTCCAGCCGGCACCCTCAAAGAATGTTTCAGGGAGGGGGAGGGGGAGGGAAAGAGAGAGAGAGAGAGAGGGAGAATTCAATGGGGCTTCAGGATATGGTCCATGCATGCACTGCCTGAAAAGCCTCTAAAAACTCACGTCTCCGTATAAAAACCCCCGTGCCTATAGGAAGAGGGAAAAAAGGCGGAGAGAGACAGAGAATACTTTTCGTCTTATATAAATATCTAAAAACTAGAAACAAGCTGAGAGGACGGGGAGAGAAAAAAGGGCTACGTGCAAGAAAACATACTTTTGTACCTTTAAGCTTTGCCGTATGCTTAAGGTACTGGCAGAGGGAACCCGAGAGAGAGAGAGGCAAGGAGAGAGAGAGAGAGAAAAAGGAAAGATATTTCTACCCTACAAGGGTACTCTTTTATATTCTCCATTGTTGTCAAGGGCTTGGACAGATCCACAGACTTTTGAGCGGCAACGACCGTTCTCTCTCTCTCTCTCTCTCTTCTGTCTCTCTATCTTTCTCTATTTTCTTTCTCTATTTTTTCTCTCTCTCTCTCTCTATTTTCTCTTTCTCTCTGTCTTTCTCTATTTTTCTCTAATTTTTCGCTCTATTTTTCTCTATTTTCTCTCTTTTCTCTCTCTCTGTATTTTGTCTCTATCTTTTCTCTCTCTCATTTCTCTAATTTCTCGCTCTATTTTTCTCTATTTTTGCTCTTTCTGTATTTTCTCTCTCTCTATTTTCTCTCTCTCATATCTCTCTCTCTATTTTTTTCTGTCTCTATTTTCTCTCTGTATTTTGTCTCTAAATTTTCTCTCTCAATTTTCTCTGTCTCATTTCTTTCTCTATTTTTTCTCTCTCATTTCTCTCTATTTTCTCCCTCTGTTTCTCTCTCTCTCTCTCTCTCTCTTCTCTCTCTCCCTGGCTCTCTCGCGGGGTGGTGGTTATAACACACAAAAACGACCTCCCGACCAAGTCTTCATCGAAATGATTTCACTGCTTCACTACTTACTACAACTACCACTATATAACTATTCCTTCAACTAACTACTCTCTTCTCTTACTCTTCCTCACCACCATCCAGCTCTCTGCTAGCCTGCATTATAATGGAGGAAGGAAAGAGAGAGAGAGAGAGAGAGAGAGAGAGAGAGAAAAGAAAGAAAAAAAAAGATTTGAACAATTATGTAGTACACGTATCACATAGGAGTTTCGGATGAATATCTTCCTTGAAAAACTTTTCCTTCCTTCTAAACACATGAATACACATACATCTACATACACACACACACATTACATATGTATACAGACACGTACATATGTATACACCTATACTTTCCTCTTGAGGAATGGTTTCCTTCTGTTAATGATAGCGGCTCACACAATCTCTCTCACTCTCTTCAGTGAGTCCTCTTGTGTATTATATATGGTAGGCGGAAACAAAATATACATAGAGTGGCGGCAGTGCATTGCAGAGTTAGTTGTGTATTGCGGTGCATGCATATGCACACACATATTTACACACAACGCACACACACTTTTTCCTCCGCACTATTTTATATATACAAGAGTGAGAGGCGAGATAGAGAGAAAGAGTGAGAGAGACAGAAAGAGAGAGAGAGAGAGAGAGGGACGAGAACGCTTAACTAAAACATGGAGAAGTGACGAGGGACCAAGCCCTCCTCGAACCGATTGGGAGGCTCAAAAAAAAAAAACACTAGCCCTAAGTTGGAAAATCTTCAACTTGACTCTCACCAGTTGCTCACGAATGCTCTAGCCATGAACGCTCCCCCAACAATTACAGCCATTCTGTCGCTCCAGTCAAGTCTTTTAACTGACTGAGAAGAAGGCGCACATTTTTACGGTGTCCCCAAGCACGGACTGTATCACAGTCCTCGTGTGTTCCTCTATCTGTCAACAAATCCTTGTGTCTCTCCAAGTTTTTTCTACCCACCACGTGTATTTTCCCCTATAACTATTTTATTTTCTATCAAATTTTGTGGTGGCGAGTAATCCCAATTTTTGTCCCACAATACAATTGAAGAATATTTCTCCAAATTTCTCCCAATCCCGTCCAACTGGAGTTATTCTATGGCAGTTTTTTGACAGAGGAAAAATATTGAATATCCCACTTGTTTACTTCCATCAATGTGTTGAACATTCTCCAAGTTTCCCTTTGTGTCATCAAGTGTCTTTGGTGGAATCTTGGGAGAAAAATAAAGAAGTGATTTTCACACAATTTTTGATCACTTCTTGTGAGATTTGCTTGTGAAGTTTTTTTTTGGGAACCAAATATCACCGAGACTTTTTAGCTTCTGTCTCCCTCATTCTCACAGTTTACTGTTAAATACTGTGGAGGAGGGAAAAGGAAGAAGGATTATAAATACTTGACAAAAATACATGCAGAGAAATTGTGTGATTTTTTCCGAGGGGATTTTTTTGAAACTCTTGTAACATCTTGGCAGTGTGGCTCACCCACTCATGGTGCTTCCAATTCCTTTGGTGTTCAATTGGATTTTTTAAGGCCGTTTATATAGTTTCAAGAATTTGTGGGTGTTACATTAAGACTTGTTTATTTCTCTCCGCTCCTTTTTTTTCCCCGTGCAAAAAAAAAAATCTTTTGAGATCATATATACAAATCCCGTGTACAAGTATATAGAAGGTCTCAAAAGGAAAGCGAAAGACTGAGAGATAAAAAAAAAGCCCAGGAGGGAAGGAGAGAGCCAAGAAATGCATGAATGTGTGAGTCGTAATAGACGGAAGGAGGAGGAGAGGCAAACCTGGAAATTTACTTAAAACTTTTTGGGTTCTCTCTTAAAGCCAAAAAGAAGAAAAAAGAAGAAGAAAAAATCTTTTTTGGCCGCTCTTTGTGTATGAGCGGAAGAAGGAATGGGAGAGATACGTGGACTTTCAGCACTCTCCGACGGTTACTCTTATTATTAGTATTATCCAAACGATGTATGGATAAGTGAACAGAGGATGCCTTATACCGCCAACTCGAAATAGTGCCTTTTGAAAAAAAAAATACAACTTTCTTCTGGAGGACTTTTTAATCCCGTTCTTATATATCCAGTAATACAAGGAGTCAAAAGTGCAATTACCGTCCAGCAGTGAAATTTTTTTGGAAACAACAAAAAAAGTTTTATATATTTATAAATATATAGAAATATACTCCTCCAAGTACCTCCCCTACAAATTGCACCCAAAAAGTCCGATAGTGCCTTTCTTCCTTCAAAAAAAAAATTAAACCCACCTCTTGGAGGACTGCGAAACTGTCGAGAAAATATTTTTTTTAATACTCTGAGAATAAAACATCAGACCAAAACAAACCTTTTTTTAACCATGAGAAAGTTATAGTGTTTGGTGGTGAATGCTGATTATTCCTGTAACGCAATACGTCCATTTCAAAGACATTTTACTCCATCACTGAAAAAAAAAAAACCTTCCCAAACACGCACGCATTCCCCCCACCAAAATCAATGCGTATACACGAGTTCCTGGTTGGAAAAAAAAGGAAAGGATAAAAAAAAAAACCTTGTGTAAACTTATAAAGGAAATACTGACAACAATAGGATACCAAGACACCGTCCAAATTTTGCTCAGGTGGCAAATGAGCATTAGCAGATAAAAAAAAAAGGAGTTACATTGTATTTTGTTACTCCATTTACGAGTACAAGAAAGGGGATCCCGTGAAATTTTCTTTTTTAACTATTGAGGATTGATTTTTGATCTTTAAATTTTTCTTTTTTTTTTTGGTTTTTACCAACCCCCAACTTCTCATATGCATACTTCCTTTGTTGACATATTCAGTCAGCGACTTCTCACCAAATTGACAGCAACGGCAGGGAAAAGGTTCCATTCCTATGCAAGTGAATGTGGTGATAGTGAGTGTAGCGAGCGCACCATAATGGCCACTCAGTTTGTAAAGTGGTGGAAAACAAAATTTCATGCGAGCACTACTTGTGGCTACAAAAACATCTCTGGTAAGTTTTTATTGCTCAACCAATGTATAACCACCCCACATTTTTTGACCATAGGAATAATATAAACATGTCTATACATTGGGAGGGGAGGAAAATATTCAAATGGTACTCAATAACACCACATAATACATTGACAATTCTAATAGTACCTGTAAAAATTTACATACATCAATTTTCAAAGGCTTCATTACAACAACAAGGAGGAACAGAGAGAAATAGAGAGACAGAGAGAAAGAGAGAGAGAGAATTGTGAGGAACAGTAAATCGTATTCACACACGTGCATATGAAATCCTCGTATAGCTGTTCTGCTGTAAATGATTATCCGCTTCACACGGAGACGTTGTCCATCTCCATTGTGCCAAAAAAAAAATAGGTATATAGTGTGAGTATGAAAGTCAAACAGTGAGCAATTTAAATTACAAAAAACATGTTAAAAAAGAGAGCTAACCTTGTTTTTACGACAGAAACCAGAGAATTTTGCAAGCACTTGTCAAGAGCAAACTACTTTAAAAAACTTTTTTTTCCTCCTTCATTTATTTTCATATTATCAGAAGCTGGTGAAAAACAAGAATTTAGATAGATCCTTTTATGTCACTATTATTATCAGCTTTACCAACATTTCTCTCTCACTCTCTCTCTCTCTCTCCCGCTCTTGAAAAAGAATTAAAAGAGTCCTACAATGAACTTCGGGCTACTATTTGAGGAAAGGGCACAAAAGGAAAGAAATAGAGAGTAGTGTGAAATGAAATGATAATAATAGTGTCATTAATAATATAACAGAGGAAGAAAGAAAACAAAAACGCACTCAAACTCATTCTTTCCCCATGTGTTTGGCTGCTTTTTGAGTGTAAAAAAAAAGAGCGTCGACTATTAACGAAAAGTAGTAGTAGCCATATAAAAAAAAGAAGGAATTATCTGTAGCCTGCTCATCAACGACTGACAAGCGGTTGTAAATGGGCGGCTTGGAAGGTGCAGATGCAAAAAAAAAAAAGGAAAGGCAAAGGAACGTATATAAACTTAATGCTTTATAAACGGAAAAAAGTCAAAGGAATATATATAGCTCCATATGCTTCCAGAGTAAAAGTAGAGGGAAAAATAAAAATAAAAACATTAAAAAAAGGACGTAAAGCATACACACATTTAATACACGTACAATATTGTGTTCCTCTCTATACGATTGCGGTAATGATGGAAAATGTACACAAGTGGTTGTAAAAAAAACTCAGTTCACTATTTATTAATACCGCTCACATACATCACATTACAGATTGGGTTTTTTATGCGTGTGTCAGGAGGATATCCCAGTGCCAAGTATGATATTTCGTCCTGGTATACATGGGATGAGTTAAGAGTCACAAAGGCTTCACTGTTCACGCATTTGACAATGTATGATATGGACGGAGACTTTAGGAGCATTTTATGGGGTGAGAGATGAGGAGGGAGAGACAGAGAGAAAGAATAAATAAAGAGACAAAGAGAGAGAGAGAGAGATAAAAAGGAGAGGCAGAGAGAGAGAGAAGAGGAAGAGACAGTAAGAGAAACGCAAGAGAGACCAGACGAAGAGACAGTGAGAGAAAATACGAGAGGCACGAGGAATAGACGGTGAGAGAAAAGCAAAAGACAGAAACCAAGAGATTTAGAGAGGAAGTAGGAGAAAAAGAGAAAAGGAAGAGACAGAGAGGGAAACTGAAGAGATGGAGAGAGAGAGAAAAGGAAGAGATAGAGAGAGAAATAGAAGGGACAGAGAGAAAACGAAGAGATACAGAGAGAAATAGAAGACAGAGAGAGAGAAAAGGAAGAGAGACAAAGATAAAAAAGGAAGGGAGACAGAGAAAAGCAAGAGAGACAAAGATAAAAAAGGAAGGGAGACAGAGCAAAGGAAGCGTGAAATCACGAGATATAGAGAAGAATAAAGAAACGGAAGACAGGAGACAGAAAATTGGGATGGGAGAGAGGGTCGGGGAGAAAGCCAGGGAAACAAAAACAGCGAGAAAGGAGACAGAAAAAGAGAGAGACACGGAAAGAGGAAGAAACGAAGAGAGAGATGAAGGGAAGGAGATAGAGAAGAGGGAGAGAGAGGCAGGAAAAGAGACACAAGAGAGAGAGAGGTACAAAGAGAGGAGAGTGAGAGATACAGAGAGGGCGGGAGAGAAGAAAAAGGGAGACAGAGAATGGAGTACGTCTCTGCCTAGGAAGAGAAGGGAGATAGAGAGAGAGAGAGAGAGAGAGAGAGAGAGAGAAGCAAAGTGGCCTCCCCAAGTTGTTCCCTGGAACGTCCCCACGCAGTCATTCAATTGATGCCGGCAAAGATCAAAGGAGTCCTTGAGGCTTCTCTATAGTTTGCCGCCATCCCATCATTTACATCCTCAGAGAGTCTTCACAGCTCTGCAGCCACCAAGAGTTAACCCTTTGTCTCCTACTACATAAATACTGTTTTCCCTCTGTAACTACTCATAGTAGTGAAATGTACTCTCTCTCACACACATACAACGTACACACACACACACACACACACAGGGCAATAATAAGAGAGTTGATATTCAAATTTTTATGCTTTAAAAGAAAAAAAAAGTCAGTTAATAGCTGTGCCAAGTCTTTTAGCTTTTTTTTTTTTGAGGACGGACTGTACAGTATAACTGACTCACTCAGTGTTTGTGCCGTGTTTGTGTGTAAAGAGAGCGGCACCGACTCTCTTATCCTCCTCCTTGCATCATTGTATGCATAGTTTAGGATGGTGAGTTAATGTGTTGAGTATAGTTATGCTGATGATGACTTTAAACAAGTCTTTTTTTTCTCTTAACTTCTTCGTCTCCTTAATGAATGATTCCATTCCACTCGATTCCATTTGAAGATTGAAATGCCGACTATGATTCAATCATCTTGTTATTTCCCCGTATAATATGTATGCTTTGTGTTCATCAGGACGTTTTTCTGACTTGTGATACTCAGAGAGAGAGAGAGAGAGACATTTACAGAGAGACTTTACTCTCACTTCAGAAGCATGAACTTATTACGTCTCTCTCTCTCTTTCTCTCTCTCTCTCTCTCTCTCTGTCCATCTCTTCTCATGTGATTTGACTCTCTCATATCCCTCTTTGTATGTACATTTGGCACAATTTCCCTCCTACAAAGCCGGTGATGATGTATTGGAGGTAAACAGTCACATTAAGTTATTACCTACTCCATGATAAGATACGGGGAGATATGTGGGGGTATTTATTATTACGTTTTTAATGCATTCCCCAAAAAAGAATACCCCCAGAACTTTTCCCTTACTAATACATAATCCTATACAGACATTTTTATTTTATGACCCACCACATCAACGTGGAAGAGAATATTTTGAAGACTCTGCCATTTTCGCACGGTATACCCTGTTTTTTTTTTGGTCTTCCTGTCCCCCTACAGAAATGGACCAGTAAAAAAAAAGTAGTGAAAAAAAAAAACCATTAAGTACTACACCCAGATCTGTGGGAGTGAATGATGGAAGGATTTGAAAGGGAGAGCAATGGTAAATAGCAATGGTAATAGCAATGGTAAAAGTGGATGGGACTGGTGAATAATAATAGTAATAATTCCTCTACTGCCAAACGGCGGAGACAAAAGAGAAAGACGAGTACCATTTTTTTTTTTTTTGCTCTTCTTCTCTTCTCCATGTTTTTGTACAAAAGCTTGGTACACTCCAAAGTTATGGTATTATAAAATTCTAAGGAAATTTTAGGCCAGAGGAAAAGGGAAGGAGAAGGAGGAAGGAAAAACCTTGGAAATGGCAATTAGGCCCACGTTTATTTATGTGGACTCTGGCTAATCAGTGTTGAGGGAGAGTAATACATAAGTACATGGTGGAGAGGGGGATGGGAGCAGACTGGAGACCGCCTTTGACGACGTCGGAACGAAAGAGAGAGAAAGAGAGAGAGAGAAAGAAAGAGAGAGAGAGAGAGAAAGAAAGAGAGAGAGAGAGAGAAA
>JAQGBT010003143.1:0-20776 GCA_034698585.1 Disparrhopalites patrizii | reverse complement strand
CGGATGCAGGTCGGACTGGCACGAACTAAGTTCACATTGGGTCACCACATGGTGGGGTCAATGTGTGAAAAAAGTTTCGTTCAAATCTGGCTTAACCAACAAGTGAACGATATTCGTTAGTTGGGGCCATTTCCTTGTAAGAGTAAGTAAATGAGGAAGTTGAGGTTAATAAAAAGTAATAATGAGTTAGGTCTACGACATATTAATAAACAAGCGAAATAGTTACAAACGTGGCGTCGTTGTTGTCCCTTTTGGCGCCGTAATCGGATCCATAAATATTTTTTCGGTAACGAAAACTTGCAAACGCAAGCAAAAATGCGATTCCCTGTAATCATAAAATGCATGCGCGAATAAATTGAGCCAGAATAGCGCCGTGTGCCTGTGTGGTTTCAGTTGTCCGTACTCGTTTGATTTTAACGTTCAGAAAACTTGTTACTGGAAAACGAAACCAAAGCAAAACTGTAACGAATCAAATGCGAGAAACGTTTTCATAGAGGAATCAAATGCGAGAAACGTATTCATAGAGAAAATTCAGCTTATATGTGCTTGGCCAACAAGTAACATCGTGCCTAATCGGCATATTTTTTACCCCGGAGAAAAAGTCGTCAGTCACCAATTGTGTTTTACCGGCGGCCAACAATAATAATAATAATGGTTTATTAGCTCCGTAAGAGTATACACAAATAGGACACAAGTTATACATACTTGTATAACATACTTATAGTGTTAAATCAAGACTAAATTCTATCACATACGACACACTGAACAACTGAATTTACTGAATAGGCACACGTAACCACAAATTCGCTACAGCAATAGTTCAGAGCAACGGAAACGAAGACGTCTGAAGCTAATTTCGATGTAACCTTCGAATGGAGCAAATGTTTGACATAATAGGAATGGTTCAAAATGGTCGGAAGCAGATTAAGCTGCAAGAGCTCTCATTCTCAAGGGTAGGGACACCTAAGATATGCTACATCGTGGGTTTTTCGCCAACGCAAGCAAAACCGGCGAAACTGGCGAAGGCAGGTACAAAATCCATTTTGCGCTTCCTGTCTCAACGGATGAGCCGATTTTAGTGCAGTTTTCTTTTAAACATAGAGAGACACAATCTCTAGGACAATTTATCTCACAATTTTGAAAATCACAATTTTGAACCTACCATGGCGGGAAATGTGAAATTACAAATCTTTTTTTTTTCAAATTGTTGGCGGGTATATTTTTTTGAAAACGTCCAGCGGTGTTTTGGGTATATCAGCCAAATTGAACATAATGGTACTGGTACTGACTTATTATGTTGCAACCATAGGAAGTATCTAACACCACAAATTTTAAATTTTGAACTTCTATCGCTCCAAATTCCAGGTTTTTTGAAATTACAAAATATTCTTTTGAGGGCCAATTAGGCTTTAAATTAAAAAAATTGCCTATCTCAAAATACTTGTAATACTTATAGGTATTACTATAAAAAATCAGAAAAAAAAAATCAAACTTTCAATTTTTTTTCAAATTTTGCGTGTATTTTTTGAAATTTTGAATTTCAAAAAAGTTTTTCAGAATGAAAATCATAAAATGAAATACGGAGAATCGTATGCAAGAAAAAAAAAGTTCGCCCGTGGCGACCATGTTAAAATTAATTAAAACCGATTCGGTTTTAGTTCGGTTTATCCCTTTGATCCTGTGTATGTGTATATATATACTAGCATCACTGCACCATTATAGTGCAGTCGTCCGCCCACGCATATAGTCACATATGAAAATGCTTTATTTTATTTTTTCTGTAATGGCTACCAGCTAATCCTCATGCAGAGTTTATTTGGGACCAATTATGAACATTATTATGGATTTCCATCCATATCCCTGATATTTACCTTAGGCATTGTTTGGACGTTTTCAAACAAACAAACCCTGGCGGAAAAATGGGGAAACTCAAAATCCGAGAAAAACCATTCTAGAGACGTCAATTACCTACAATTAAAAAAAAACCGCATCCAAATCCGTCAATCTCTTGAGTCAGAATTGGCAAAATGGATTTCAAAACCTCCAATCTGAGCAAGAATTTCAGTAATAGGAAAATCGTAAAAAACGGATTGAGTTGAAAGTGCTTATATATTTGCATGGCCAGGGACCCCTAAGATATGATGAATGGCAGGTTTTTCGCCACCGCATGCTAAACCGGCGAAACTGGCGAACATACAAGGGAAATCCCTTTTTCAAGGGCCTCTCTTGGCTCAGCGGATTGGCCGTTGTAATTTGTTTTAAAACATGACGAAACAAAATATCTCGGATTGTATTTATTGCATTTCTCAGCCAACAATGGCCGAAAATGTGTAATTAAAACGTATTCTTCCAATTTTTGTTGAAAAATGCTTAAATTTACCGATTTTTGAAAATGTGACTGCAATAAAAGAAAACTAGAAAGAAAACTGCACTAAAATCGGCCCGTCCGTTGAGGCAGGAAGCGCAACATGGATTTTGTTTCTTCCTTCGCCAGTTTCGCCCACATTGGCGAAAAACCCACTATGTAGCATATCTTAGGTGTCCCTACCCTTGAGAATAAGAGCACTTTCAACTCATCTGCATCCGACCAATTTGGAATATTCCTATATGTCAAACATTTACTCATGGTAAAATGAAATGGCAAGGAAGGGAGTAGATAGTATACGCTCAAGCGGCTAGGCCAAGAAAGAATGTCATGTAACATTCTTTCTTGTATTTCAATCTATTAATTAATTTCAATCTATGTAGATTGAGAATTAACTATGCATTACGAGGACGTATTCCACTCACGAGGATTCCTCCAGTGCAGTTAGCGCATTTAATCGGATCAAACATTAAACTGGGATAATAACAATAATAAGGTATCCTGCTTATTCTTACCACGTGCCCATGGTATCACAGTCGTTTCCCTGCTAACCGTGTTTCATGATTTGAAAAAAAAAAATGAATATTTAAATGTCTCTACATTGTCTTAATATGGGAAAGTGAGAGGAGTAGACGAGACGGCCGAGAGACGTGATTGAACCATGCGAAAAATTGTACAGTAGTAGGGAGAAGCAGGCCTAACAGGGAGGTAGAAAAATGGACGAGACACGGGACTAATGAATGAGGAGAGTAAGAAAAATGGGCGAGAATGTACAGAAAACATAACACGTTGGGAGGGACTAATATGCAGGATTCCCAGTTTCTCAGACAGAAGAAAATTCGTGAGACTAATACTGTAGTGATAGTAAGAGAAAAATATGACATGAGCGGAAAAGTATAGACGTTTATTAGTACAGTCACTTTGCAGTTCGGGAACTAAGTTCGCACGTGTACTTGAGGATCCACAAAGGGGAAATCTGCAAAATGCAAAGGCATACACATATTTGACTAAATATTAGCATAAGCTTTCCTATACGGATTTTCCCGAGAAAATTTTTCGGGCAGAAGCATCAATATTTTGTAAAAACAGTAAGTCACGTTTTGCAGGGGATGATTATCACAGCAATGGGGATACGACAAATTGTTTTATGATCAATGACAGCATGGGGGATACTGTATTAGGTATGTTTCGATTTCGTGCGCTGCACCTGAGGAGGAATTCTTTTGAGCATCCCAGCATCCCTCAGTGTGACACAATAGCTTTTATTCTAGGAGGTTACACAAAAGGAAGACACCGGAAATCGATGAATATCGTGAAAATATATGTAACTTACTAGTGATGTGAAAGCCATTGGTGCAATGAATGTCACCGTATTCAGCATTTTTGCTGAAAAATATTACTATTTCTCTTCCACTTTGTAAAACGTATAGAATCTCAAAAATTAATAATTACTCGATCACGACTGCTGTGTACCTGCAGTTTGTAGTAGTTTTAGTTTATATTCTAATTTATAATATTACACGTATGTATATTACACAATTTGACAAAGATCCTTTCAAAGAGCAATTTCAAGTTGCAATACTATTGTAAAAAGCAGACAAGAACAGATAACAGAAAAATGCGTGTGAGTATCCCGCGCGTTAAGGAGCAATGAGCATTGAGGAATTTGGTACTGGCATCCTCCGGGTAATGAATAATAATAATAATAATAACGATGATTTATTCGTCATTCTTTGCATACACATTTACAACTCATTAAAAGTGTACTAAATACTACAGAGTTGTAATGAAGCTAGCAGACGATACATTCATCTAATAACCATCCGGGTATGAATGGTGGTAACTGCGAATCTCTCCAATCATTTAGCATTATTTCTTTTAAAACAATAATGATCTGTGAACTACAAACTACAACACGTGTGTGAGTGTCCCAGCAAGAGCTGGACTATATGAGTTACTGAGGCAACCCTGAAGGATGATAGGAAGGAAGTATAATTTATAGTATTACACTATTACATGTATGTATGTATACATATTACACAATTTGATTCTTGCAAAGAGCAATTTCAAGTTCCTATTTGCAATACTCACGTAAGAACCACGAATGCATTGTATACTTATGTATGTATTAATTACACCACATGATTTACCCATCGCCGTAGTGCCTACCAGGCCGGACCTAATTTGGTGGACGGGGCACTAATATGGCGTACGAGGGACGAGGCAGACATTAATTTGGCGGAACAGGCGAACACTAATTTAGCGAACCGACGGAATAGTAGGTCACAAGTTTGACAAACAGGTGGGCATTTTGGTGAATAATCCGAACGAGACGGACACTACGAGTTGGCAGATGGGCCAATCAGATAGACGAGGCGGGTTCTCATTTATCAGGCGGATTCTTAATTGGCGGGACAGGCGGTCATTAGCCTGACGCATATTAGTTTGACAGATTAGTTTGAACTTTGAAGTGACTACTACTATGTTGGGCCTTACACAATTTAGGTAAGTGAGGCGGACATGAATTCGGCAGAATAGGGCTGCACATAGCAGAGTCCTTGGCCCAGAGATAACAGTCCTCAGTCCGATATCCCTTAGGGAAATTGTAACAACATTACTGGGGAAATAATTTTTTTTAAGAATTGAACAGCGTTTCCGTCGGTAGAGCATCGTATGAGTACTTGAATTGTATGTTTTGTATAGTAGTGTTTTTTGCCATGTTGTATCTGCTCATGTTTTTGGACCTGACTTACCAGGTCCAACTTTCCCGGACCTGTTCTTGGTTGCCAACGCAGCACCTGTTCCTGATAATTACCTAAAATGGTGAAAAGTACCTGGCACGTAGCCAAAAGTCCGTTTTTTCATTTTGATGATTTTGGCTAATTCAGGAAAGTAGAAACCATTATCTATTTCGATATTTCTTGCTCTTGGAAATAAACTTCCAACTTTTTACGGATAGTGTTAGCATAAATAACTGGTTTAAAACATAGCAAGCATTTGGCAACTTCACGGTATATCCAGAGAGAAGTTCCTGTCCGTATACTTGAGAAGGTATCACAGAATGCATACCGCCTGTTCCACCAAAATAGTGTCCAGTGCGAATTATTGCTATTTTGTCTTCAATTTTATGGACTGCACCAGATTTACACTCCGTTTCCATTTGAAATTTTTTATACCTGTAAGATAACTACCAAATATGTAAAAGATTTGGGCCAGTTCAACTCACAGCAATTGTCAAATTTTAAAGGGGGTCCGAACTACACCAAATTTTCTTATAGGATTTACCATGGCGAAAATTTTCATTTTGGATTTCAACAATTCTCACAAATTTTACTTTTCCGCAACAAATTTAAAAATTTATTGCGGTGGAAATTGAAATTTTCGCCATGGTAAATCCCATAAGGTGTTGTAAATAAGGTATTGTAAGAGCCTCATTTGATAAGCTTTTAAAAGACATTTTTTTCCGGTGTTGTGGGTCGAACTGGCACAAACCTTTTACATATTTGGTAGTTCCCCTACGTATAGTGTACATGTACAAAAAATTTCAACTTGAACCGGAATGCACACTTGTTCCGGAGTGGACTTGCTTGTTGTCGGTGGATGCAATAGACTTATTGTTAGTGTGGTTATCTTGGTTTGGCACTGAAATATATGCATTACCATTAGCAATTCTTCCTACAACGTCACAAGAGCTAGCGATAGTCTGTGTGTGTAGTGTATGTAGTACGAAAAGGTATAAACATTATTAGAGCTATCAGATAGAGAAGGGTAACGAAGGAGAACGGAAACATTGTTGGTTAATAAATTATCGAGTGGTGAAAGGCCAATCTACACCAAACATTGAAGAAACATCTTTTGCTTCGTCCATATTTATTTTTCTTTAGTACAATATGAATAATGTAATGTATTACATCTCTAAATCATGTGCACAGCAAAAACTTTCGTGAGTATACAGACTAAAGATTTATGATACCAGCGATTCCGGGTATCCGAAAGTATTCGGTTAGGAGGATTCAGGATAAATCTCCTATCCCTTATTATTATTTTTACATATGATCGTGCTGTCAAAGAGCGGACATCGGAACATAGTTATTAGTACATTGGTGTATTCAACTGAGATATTCAAAATCCACCAGAAATATTCCAAGGCACAAACTTATAGCTTTCTGAGGTGGTACATGCATGAATACCATGGAATACTTACGATATTCATTCCATTTGTAAGCACAATAATGTGTAGAAGGAAAAGTCCTCACAGTCAGCATCCTTGTTATGGGTAAACTGCCTGAAAGTGTCACCGGTTACCTATTCGGCATGGTGTGAATACAGGACACCACCTAGTAGAATTCGAATTGAACGGTATTTACAGATAACCCGCTCGACAGAAATGACTACTGAAACGGGCATGTTGCGGATGAAATTTCTGGAAACCAGTTCTGAAGTAGAAAGAAAACCAACGATGTTCAGGAACGCCTCCCTGGCATAGCACCTTTTTTAAATGTTAATAGTCATAACTCACGGTAATGATTGTAAACAACAATACACATCCTCGCGAAATACATCTACCACAACGTTCTTAGCGACTTATGTTCCGGCTACTGATCTTTTCTGTCCAGAATCTGTGCTTGTTAAACGAATTCTGTGAAATCGTCGACATTGAATGATTTAATTGAAATGCTATTGTTCCCTGGCTCCTCGGACGACGCAGGTAAGGTCTGACCTGTTAATTCTGCAGTTATGCGTGTTCGCAATCGTTTAATATGGCGAAGTCGTTCTAGCCAATTTGAAGCGTATGGATCTCCTCCAGGCCGCTGCATAGACTGGAAAATGACAGAAGCTAAATTGGAGTGTAGAGCCCACTGCCTCGCCATAATGGGGAGATTTGGATCCGAAACGATTTTTGGTTCTGTGTGTCCGATTAAGTCTTCCAAAACAGGCTTAGCTTTGACAATGACGCGATTTGTTCGATGATCCAACGGCTCTACGACAACACAAGCATATTGAAACTGGCACTTTATTGTGGAAATGTCCCATTCCTCCCCACTGTTATTGTAGACTATGGAAACATAATCGTTTCCGATGTGGCGCTTTTTGGAGTTGCAGGACGGATCCGAGGGTAGATTCGGCATCAGAGTTGCAACGTGGAATATCACTTGCATGACATCATCTTGCCATATGACAGCAAAGTCTCCATCATTCCCATCACGACTTAAGCCACCCAAAAATGTTTTTTGCGGATCGACTTGGCTCAGTTTTATTAATTTTCCTAATCCATTCAAAAATTCCCGATAACGGCTTGACCCGTATTGATTTTGCAAAATTTTGGCTTCGTTTGTGACTTGGTCAGGACCAACGTACACGACACCGATTTTGTGTGTTTCGTACGGAGGAATATAGTCTAAAACTCTCAAACTCTTTTTTACGGCTTCACTCATAACTAGATGAATAGGTTTCCGGTTTCCTTGACCTAACATGCCATGAGCGCACAGTTGCAAAAAAACAAATCCTGGACTAACGCCAGAACGAATTCCTGATTCACCGCCAGCGGCGTTATTATTGCTTCCGCTATTGCCCCTGCCTACAGAAGCGTCTGTTGACAACATGCGACGTAGTCCAGGTAGTCCTTGATTTCTTCTTGCCGGACTCATCACGGAGATAGTTGACATTCTATCTCTTCGGATTGGAGTCAAATCTTCGAGACTGCTCCGCTCTGGCAACCGGACTTGCGGAATTTCCTCGGGTATGGTATCGTAGCAAAGGAATGCGTTCCCTTTAGATTTCACGTCTGTACTGCCACCCTCTAAATTCGTTTCTGCCTGATTATTTACATTATTAAGGCCATTGGTAGCAGGGAAAACATTAGTGTCGGCAGAAGCAGTTGCTATATACATTTCACCCTCCTGATTCCCAACCTCGGGTCTACTAGAAGGACTGATAGAGACATTTGAATTATATATCTGCTCTTCTTCGTCTTGTTCCTGTATCTCACGTTGCTGATTTAAGTAAGGTGCTTTCCAAGATGAACACATTTCTGGCGAAGAATTAGAACGACGCACAGGATTTTTCTTCGCTGATTCTGGGTTGCAATCATCCGTAGGACTATTGGGTGATTTAGGCGAAACCGGAGATGGCGGTGTAGATTTTTGGCCCATTCCACTATCTGTATTGGCCTGATTCGATTCGCCGTCTTTGATGCTTACATTTGGCTGGATCGTGACATGCAACGGAAGTGATTGAACTGAATTTGTGCTATCTAATGTTACGCAAGAAGATTTTGAAACAAACATAGTATTCATGTACATTGCTGATAGCTCTTTGATAGGAAACTCGAGCGCTGACTGATTGCCTAATTGATTTTGAATTCGCATCATCCATGAAGTATTACCCGTAGGTCTTCTTATGTGAACTTCAGCCCAACCTTGACACCAACATGTACAGTAAGAATGTTCAGATTTGGTTTTCAGAGTCATGTCCGTTGAAAAAATTCTCCCATCATCAACTTCATTCAATTTTTTATCCAAGTGAAGGTCATCGCGTGCTGTCGGTCGTCCAAATGGAAGCATTGTGCACGAATCATCTTCAATCAAACTATCAGGTCTAGATAATTTGCCACCTTGTTGCAGCGATCCCGCAAAAGCAGATCTGTGTCTTCGGCGATTAAAAGTAGACGGTGAGTCTGAATTCTCGACATTTCCGGACGAAGTTTTTCGATTTCCCCAGGACGTTTCTCCAGACTTTTTTAAAGATTCTGTATCTTGCTCAATAGACTTGCGGCACAGAAGCCAGCACTTATCACATAAACCATTTCGGAGTTCTTTTTGAGTACAACCAGAGGTAGTAATTGTAATTATTTTATTGTCACTTAGCCATGTTTGAGAATGTCCCCCACTGTTTAAAAGAAAATTGGTAGATTGAAATCGAGTTGGTAGTGCAGAGCAGTCGGCAAAAGTGTAACGAGCCATCAAATCAACACAGGTTTCAGTCAATTCTTGGTGAAAAGACATCAGCGATTTGTCCAATGGTCTCTTCCAGTCTAGCACTGAAGGAATTGGCTGACGACCTTGAGTATTCGAGGATGATTGAATCCCTACTGCTCCTGCTCCTTGCTGATGACCAGATATAGGCCTCTCTCTGCGTTTTGATGTCTGTTCTGTTAAACTTGAACTTCTTTTACGGTTTGAGGAGTCTTCATTGTGAAGTCCACTAGTAATCTCAGTCCTCTTTTGGCTTGCTTCTTCAAATGGTGTCCACACATTTGATTCCAATCCTTTGATAATATAGCTTACAAAGCCACGACGAAACGAAAGTCGGCATTTTAAAAACCACATGGCGATCACATGATGAGACAATGACACAGTGTACTGATTAAATTTAAAAGGATTTGTATAGGGCATGGCTATAGCGAAAATTGACATATACTGTTCATTTACAAAGGAAGCGAATATCCGGGGCAGGTGAATAAGTGTGGACAAAAATTCTAACACAGGAATAGCAATATTGACTTTTGGTGTGATTTTCGAAAGTGAGAGCAGGACCTCAGGCAGTAACTTGTGCATTGTATCTTTCATTTCCAAGCTGCAGATAGACAATGCCAAGATACAAATTCTAGTACACTTGGTAACAAGCCCTAACTCTAGACACTTCACCATTTTTTTCTTGACCGAAAGCTCCAGATGCGTGTGATACGAGACAAGAGAAGTTATTATTGGAAAAACCAAAACCTGATAGTCAGAACGGGAAAACCTGGGAGGTACATGACGCAGTGTATCTGTCAGTGGGGCGTTTTTATCCAGAACAATAGCACAGAGTGCATTTGCTAGATAATCAATATCGTTACCGTGCTTGGACAAAACTAACGCTTTGTTTTCCAAAACACACGGAATTTGCTTCAGAACTAATTCCAAAATCGTCCAGTCCTTTTCCTTCTGTAGACAAGTTACCACCAATTTACAGGCTAAGGTTAGCGATATGGATGTCACAACTGGCGATGTTCCAACTTGAGGACCTTGACTGGACGTAGTAGCTACAGGGCCAATAATGTTCGAAGATGTAACCGTATTTCCGGTTGTAGCGCTGACAATACCACTGGGTCCATCAGTTATGTACTCGGATTTTACATCCGGCCGTTCCACGTCTCGTTCCACAGCCATGTGATCAACGGCTAAATAAGGACTGTAGCGTATGCCTCCAGGTAAATCTGAACAGAGACCTTGTTCAATCTCTTCTCTAGGAAATCCAAGGTGATACAGCGAATTTGCACGTATTTTAAAAAAGCAGTTGAAAATGTTATATCGGATAGAACCACAGTGATCCAACACATTCATACGCTTATAGTGGTGTGAAAGGTGCCGAACAAGAATTCGGTAGCAGTAAATAGGAATAGACGAGGGAAGAGTGTATATCTTTCTTTGAAATAGTTGGATAAGTCCATTTACAGCAGCATTAATATCTGCTGCATCACTCTCGTGAAGCATTTCATGTTGCGTTACAGATGTGTGACTTTCGTAGGGACGATTTACTATTCTTTCTAATATGCACAGAACTTCGTAGCATTTCTTCGACGTGGAATCTAAAAGAAATTGAACAATAAATTCCACTCCTGTTTGCCTTACTGATATGTTTGTTTCGGCATCTAGTGATTTGAAGTAGTGAAGTATAATTTTGTCGATAATATCGTCTTCATGAGGTTGCAGCTGGGTCACTGACACTTCATGTATTATTTTGATTGCCTTCAGTTTTAGAGCCGGACGAATTTCTTCTTTAAAATTTCTTTCGGTAAACAAAATTAGGTGGTTGAGCCAATGCGCTTTTGTACACTGAAGCAAATTCTTCTGCTTGTACGTCATTAATTTTTCTATAGATGACTCCTACGAAAATAAATTACAACAACTTTTTCATCACCGGAATGATTTTAGTTTCATAGCATGTATAAATAATGCATGTGAATACTGTATTAGCATTTATTTTTTATGGATGGTTAGACCAAGGCAGCAATTACTAATGAAAGTTAAAAATACTAGCAGAAACAACAGACTTACAGATCTAAAAGTCATCGCTGCTTCAATGACGCCGTAAAATATGTGAAGATTTCCGCAGAAACCACCACTGTCGACAATTGTTTCAATGTTATCCAGAGATTCATTCACAACACGAACTAATTTTGCAAGGTTAGCCGGATCATCCTTCCACTGACCACTTCGAATGTCATCCACAACCGATTCGATTATTTCTAGAATTAAGTCCCAAGTAATAGACTGAAGAGTATCTCCATTGTGCTTCACTAAGTCCTGAATTCGGAGAAGAATTTCGTAAGACACGTAAATATGCTTCTTTTCTAAGGCCTGTTAAAAAAAGGATTACGAATTAAAAACAAGCCGGTTATACATAGATTAGATACGTAATAAATACTCTCCGGTTTCAATAAACCGAAGCGTTAAGTTCACTTCTTTCTAAATTTTTCAAGCATCCGCAGGAATAAATTATTACCGAAGCGAAGGATGACAGAACAGTAGAAGGTGTGTACTTTAACGAACGAACCATTTTCGTTCCCCATAGAGAAACGCCAACAAAGAACACAGCACCCCTTATAACCGCATAATCTTCCGTCCGGTCCGCGGTTTCCATAAATTTACACATAGTAAGGAGGCCTGAATGTCCTAAAGGTGTTCCTAGCAAATGCCTGACGGTTTTCCAACTGGCTTGACACAAAAACTCTATGTTTACAGTTCGGCAAAGTGTAGCTAAAAATGTAGAGAGACTGTTTGTAGGCAGACTGCCGTAGCAAATAACAGTTTCAAGAACGTGAATGCATTCTAAAGTGTCCTGTCGAGTTGATGTGGTACAAGCCACGTAGCACACATTTTGAATTATACTTGACAATACCTCCTGGTCTACACAGCTCTGGTTGAATTTGAGAAAATTGTTAAGAAAAATCATAAATTCAGCAGTCTTCTTCAAGCTGTGAGATCCTCCCATCCAGGCCAGGATCAGAGGTCCAACTTTCTCGTCAAAATACGACACATCCCGGCCGTTGTCTGTCAGAGCCTTCAAAAAGGTAAACATGGGTCCAGCGTCTTCGTCAATATTATGTGTACGGATGTACTGAAAAAATGCAGCTCTCAGATATCCACTCTTTTCTACTTGTACTTGGCATAAAGTAGTGAAGAGTCCTAAAACAATATGTCGCGCCTCTCGAGGAGCCTCTGGTTTCAGTAGATCTTCTAGTAAAATCCATAATTTTTCAGTTGCAAAAATTTCAACACGCCGAACTTTTGCTAGCTCATTAATTTCTTTTATAGCTCTTAAACGAGCAGGAGGCGAACTGTCAGTTTTCAAGTCATTCTCCAACTCTTCTGTAAGGACAATATATTCTTCAGACCTTGATCTAGGCACGTGCGATCCCTTATTCAGTCCTCGGAAGAAGTTCTTCAGTTTATCATGGAAACCTTTATCTTTTGACATGGCGACGACATGTGTAATGAAATCGGGTTAGTTCGAATTTGGCATTCTGCGTTACACGAGTAATAAAATTCTGGTAAAACCACATTCAGAAGGCAGTGAATCAAACTAAATGTTGAAGCCAATTACAACATACAATTCAACGGTAATTGGTTGATTCTATGAATTAAACTGGAAAATGACATTAAATCTAATGAAGCGTGACATCACTTTTACAACACTTGATTTGGAACCGTATTGAGAGGTTGACTTAGAAGCAGAAATTAACGCATGCTCCGATAACGTATACTCCGAATTACAAGATCACATTACTTCCATTTAAAAAGTTGCACCTCCGGTTTGGCGAAAAATATTTTTTTCTGATAGAAAAATATAGGTACACCGGACTACGATTTAAAGCAATTCAAAGTAAATATTAAGTTATTCATCGTTTGTCCAATATTAAGTTTTCCCTAAACTTTAAATAGAGTCGGTCGCCGGTATTTATAACAATACACATACATAAAGGGAGAAACAAACTGAATGCAGCAGCTGCCGAAAAAAACTATCCCGCACAAAAATCCATTCCTACATCCTTGTCACTAAACGATTTCTGTGTTGAATATCTTGCACCTTGAAACACCGTCAGTGGTTTGATGAGACGCTGTTGATGTGTTGACAGAAAAAGGTCCAGCCTGTTGCTCTTGGTCCTACTATCCCAATCGCAAAAGGAAATAAAAACGGAAAGTATACATTTTTAAATCTGTACAAGTACAATGTGTACAAGTGTACATTACATATGTATGTGTAATAATGTACATATGTAAATGTATTATAAGTTTCTAATCGAGCATTTACATTACAGTACTACTATTCCAATTTATTGTCAATAACGAAACGATTAATGTTCCCCATGTAAGAATTATTGCTTCTTGCGATTACTCAAGTGAAAAGAGCACACCGGGGAACATGTACTACTAATAATACCAATAGTTTGACTTTGCTTTTGCAATGTTCCACTGCTTTGCACTTTGCACTGCCTCTCCTTGCTTGTGATGTCATGATTTTTTGATCACACAAGTAACCATTGTAGTTGTGATCTGATGCATTTTCTTATAATAATTTCTAAACCGCCATTATTTCCATCTTTCCTGTGTAACATTCCTTATTTTCAAGATTCTACCGGTGAATGTTTAGTGAAATTCATTATTCATTGACCACTAAAAACGTTCAAAAACTTCATTTTGTATACGGTTAATGTGCTTACTGCTTTACTGCTTTTATTGGAGACATTTGATCCTTCTCCGCTCTGCTTACGATTGTCTGTTTAAATTGATTGCATTCAAATTAAAAGTAACATTAAACTCATTAAAGTATTTATTGCATACCTTGTTCATATTTATCTATATACCTATAAGTAATTTTTATTTTAAGTATAGAGTTATGGATGGCTATGACTATGCCTCTAGTTTGCTAATAGAAACTTGTATTATAGAAGGTCCCACCGAATAAAATGCTGGATCTTATCCCGGGGAAATTAAATAAAGCATCTCCACTTCTCCACATACAAGATAGTGCATAAACCTAGTTTCATCTACCTCCCGACAAACAAAACATATGCATCTACTCGAGATGAAAACACGGTCTCTTCACCTGCATTATTAAAGACGATTCAATATTTTCAGCCTAATTGTTCCGTAAAACCTGGTAGGTTCCATACTCCTGTCATCGATTGTTGCTACGAGTTTCAGCTGGAGGAAACATTATGAAAAATAGAAGATCACCTTGAAAAAGAATGTTATAATGCCAAATGCAAGCACTTGCTTACTGTCAGTACTTTACCTTTACATTTCACATATATCTTAAACAAAGTATATTGCATAGTGGTGATCCATTACATAGTCTTGTGTTTATATTTTTAAATTAAGTACTTATACACCCGCGTATAGACTAATTTAAATGTCGCAAAAACATGGCAATAAATGAGTTACTAATTGCAAGAAATTCACAAGATTCACGTAAACACAGAACAACAGATATTATAATATGTGCATGAAATGAATACGAATCATGTCGAAGGCGGTGACGATTGACGATGAGGGGGTAAGGTCAATATCTCAAAATCATCGTTGCAATGCAAAATGCACTGCCATGTAAGCATTACTTCAATGAAATACTAAACTAAATAAAAATCACGTATTCATGCAGTTTCCTGCCACACATGAACCGTCAAATCAAAGACAACGTTCTACCCTATATTCAGCACATTTTCACGAAATCTCTGCAATCCACAAGATAGTCTTTTTTGTAATACTGAATGTGTATAATAGTAATTAATTAATATTAATAATAATTTTGTAATAATCTAATAATGATCAAAGATCAAAAATAAGAATCATCTTTCTACTGCTTGCCTATTCTCTTGTGTCATTAACGATGTGATCAAGAAGATTATACAACTTTGATGTAAAAAAAAAACTTACGTACATGATATAATATTCCTATAACTCAAACTCAAGGGTTGTTTGTAATTTCTTTCATTAACGTGAAGCGAAGCACTTGAAGAACAAAGGTAATTGAAATCACAATTCGTCCAAAAAAAAATGCTGGATTGATAAAAAAGTTTATTCCACCCCATCAGTGGAACACATTTTCAGGGAAATACACAATTGACGATTACTAATTATATCCACTGACTATTAGCAGGATAATTGTGCACAATTATTTTTATTAAAAGTCAAAATCATGAAATTGTCTCCCTTGTTTTATTATTTATACACTTTGACTTTGTACTGCATGTTGGCTGGCTCGGTTCTGATCAGAACTTGAGAACTTCCCAGTGCCAGAGCCCAGAAAGTTCATGAAGAAGATGAAATATAAAGGAGCACAATAGACTTGCCGGGATACACCGTATGTTTCACAATAGCTGCAACCTTACAATTTCTGCATAATGCTTACCAGCAGACGAAGGAAATTGATTCTTGATAATTTATTGACTCGTTAAAATCCCCAAACCATAAGCTTTCAAAATTAATCAAACGTATATAGAATTGTGTACCATTCTCCGTTAACATGTTCTGGCGAGCGAAAAATGAGAAAAAACTTCTTTGTTAGCTACTCGGGGGCGCCCTATAAATAGAGCCAGTAAACGTCTGGAGAGCTCATAAATCTCCCTCAGGAACTCGTTGGATTTGGTTGATGTTAGAATTTATGCAAAAATAGGTACAAGAGCTATTGCTAGCAACTTCTGACGGTACAAAAAGTTGGCTTTAATTAAAATTTATTGTGAGAATCATGATATTTGCATGGTTCATACGCATAATTTTTCATTTGGTTTGTATCTTTGGTCTTTTTGAGTCGCGAATCCGCGGGTCTGCGGGATCAGTGATCGGCGCGTTATTTAAATGTCTTCGAAAATCGTGGATCGTGGATGTGATGGAATTTTCGAATTTTGGTTTTCTGGATTGGATCAACATGGTCAACTGATCAACCAAAGATCTAGTTCGGTGATTAAGTTCTGGTACTTGTACTTCGGTTTCGGCAATAGTCTATCACAAGTCAGAACCAGCAACGGGGACTGAGAAACCAGAATTGTATAATATAAATACTAAAGTTATTCTGTTTGTCTAATAAACATTTTTGGTTCAGAGTTGGTCAAATGTTTTTAGGTCAGAGTCAGTCAGAAGTGCATTGCATATTGCATCGTAATGATTTCGGGAGTTCCTTTAATACAAGTTTAATATCGGGTAAAAATCAGTTTTAACTCAATTATTTATTGGAAACAAAAGTGTTGAGGTGGCAAAACGGAAGACTTCAATAGCTGTTCTGAAATGGGTGTAACACCGGATGATGAGACCAATAACGTAACTGCTTCCAGTTCGGTTAACTCCGTCGAAAGTGGAGCGACCAATATCCCGGCTACTGATACAGTTTTAGCCACAGCTGGGTACGACCATACCATTAAATTGTGGCATGTTCACACCAGTTTATGCGTCAAAACTTTTCAACATCCAGATTCGGTGAGTGATACACGTATTTATATTTATGAAACTAAACACTTATAATGTTACCATTATTAGTGATTTCTAAATACTACGGTCTGCGTCTACGGTGTTTAAAAGCCGGTGAAAGGTAATTGGGCTGTGTTATTTTTTTTGGTGCTGGTGAGTTATG
This sequence comes from Disparrhopalites patrizii, assembly GCA_034698585.1. Classification (NCBI taxonomy): domain Eukaryota; kingdom Metazoa; phylum Arthropoda; class Collembola; order Symphypleona; family Sminthuridae; genus Disparrhopalites; species Disparrhopalites patrizii. The sequence continues at coordinate 3,801 of JAQGBT010003143.1, read as the reverse complement.
ATCCAACGTGAGGGCTATTTATCAGTTAACTATATCTATAATTATTAATTATATGCATATAACTACGGTATTAAACATTTCGTTGTTTTTGTTTCTAGCAAGTGAATGCTTTATCTATCAATCCAGAAAGACGTCTTGTTGTTGCTGCTGGTAAAGACTTGTTTTCCTGATCACTATTCAAAACATTTTACGTTGCATGCATTACTGTCTAGTCGTTCAGTACACGACAGTGATAAAAGTCATCTGGATTTATTTGATTATAATATTTTACAGGCTTTCAGCATATTCGTATATATGATGCTCATAGCTCCAGCCAAAACCCTACGATTAATTTTGATGGCATTACGAAAAATGTGACCACGATTGGTTTTAATAAAGATGGACAATGGATGTACAGTGGAGGCGAAGATTGTAAAGCCAGAATTTGGGATCTGAGGTTAGAGTAACTCCTAGATTATAATATATGAATGTATGTATACGACATACTATAATATACACATTTTGCGACAGGACTACTTCATATAATTATAACACACTAGTTAGTATTTGTGGTCCTTAGGGAAATTATAATTAAATCTTAGGCGCTATGAGCCCTTATCTAATTTCCAATTATATGCCGCGTAAAACTTTATTTCTTTGTTTTCATATATGGTATTCTTATTTCGAAAATGTGTGTTTGCTTCCAGGAGTAACAATCCACAATGTCAAAAACTTTTCGAGACGCTCTCATCTCCAATAACATGGGCTACTTTACATCCTAATAATACTGAGCTTATAGTTAGCGATCAGAGTGGAACAATTCACATTTGGGATTTGCGAAATGACAGGAATGAGCAGCTGGTGGGTATATTACGTTATTTTTTATAGTGTTGGATTTGGATAGTTTTGGTATAAGTTCAAACGTTTTATTCGACTATACATTGTTTCGGCTACTAAGATCCCGGATCAGAACTCTCCCGTTGCTATTCAATGTGTTTCCGTGGATCCCCATGGAAAATTTTTAGCAGCTGTAAATAACAAAGGAGACGGATATGTTTGGAAGTTGGAATGTACGTGTTTAAACATCTTACGGTTCCAATTAATACATGAATGTTAAAGCAGTTTACCGTATTGACTTTGTATGTATATTATTATTTTTTGTATAAATAGCAACGGGGAACGAAGCTCTGCGGTTAAATCCTCATCAGAAAATTAAAGTCCACAGCCGGTACGCCTTAAAATGTTGTTTTTCGCCGGACTCAAAGTAAGGATCATTTTTATTTTTTATTCATCATTTCAAATGTTACAGCATGTTCGTAATTCTCGTGCAACAATCTCCGGTTCTTATTGGATGTAATTGTAATTTTTGCGTTCAGTTTACTAGCAACGACTTCTGCGGATCAAACTGCAAGGATTTGGTCTGTGAAAAACGACAGCTTTAGTTTGGAAACGGAACTGTCTTGCGCAGGGCAACGTTGGGTTTGGGGAGCTGCATTTACTGGAGATAGTCAATACTTGATAACTGGTATGATGTGATCACTTTGAAAACAAAGATACTATGTTATATGTACATACAAATATAATAAATAATAATTTGTATAAGTTCATATGAAATACGTTAAACCGATACATGACTCTTTATATCGTTAATTCACAATAGCTTCCTCAGATAACTTAGCTCGATTGTGGTGCTTGGAGAACGGACAAGTTAAAAGAGAATATAACGGACATCAAAAGCCATTGACGTGCATTGCGTTCCGCGATCCTTCCATGTAATAATATTAGTAATGATTTTTATTTTTTTTATTTACCGTAAAATTTTGTAAACATGCTTTTGTTACATTCAAGTATGTATCGTGTTTCATGATCTTTTTGTCATGATTTGAAGCAGCATTTTGAATGTACATGTATTTGATGTAGTATATGTACGATGCATTGCTGTGTTTGGCGTTGAGCGCCTAGTACATTTTTCTGTCTTATGGAAGACGGACATTTAGTCAGGACTGACATTTGGGATACATTTTTCGCCACACCCATGCAGGGTTTTTGACATGTTAAGGAGAAAAACTCCAGTTCATTGCCGTTATAATCTGTCAGAATTGTTGATTTGATATGAGCGTACGAAACATTTTCGTACGCATTATTTCATATTTTAGTACCTTTGGATGAAGCAGTGAAGTTCAGCTAACCTTTCCAGTGTGCTAACTCAAAATATACGAAAGGTGCGTGTTTTATTCTGGTACTCGCAGGCCTATATACAAACGAAACAGCTATACAATTGCACCAATGTCAAGCTAATTCTTAACTCCTTAATATGCCAAATGAATCGCTCAAGAAATGGGCTGACAAAAATTATCCAAAGCTTATACATGATAAATATTGTGTAATGATAATACATTGTACTATGTATGTACATATGTATGTATATCAAATCAATGTAGTAACCGGTGAGTCGTTAAAATAAGTTGCTACTTCTACTTCTTTTCGTCTATCGTCTTCCACGATGCTGGACTTGCCTTTCAAACGCCGCGCTTTTTATCTGTTACATGTTATACATAAATTGCCGCAGTACTACTGAAAGTAGTACTGTCTACTGTATGTACATAGTATATTAAAAATATCACTATTTATATGTATTTTTACAATGTCGGAAATAACTTGTTCCATTCTTGTATTATTGACTGACTCTCATTCCACCATTTTCACGTCAACTCGTTAAGTTCTCTAGATCATACGACAAAACTGATAACTAGGATCTTCATACTGATGGCGCCGTTCAATTCACGGAAAATAATGTGTAGAGATGTTTGAGTACGATTGTTAATTAACTATTTAATTATGAAGGTAGTTTTATTAAGGAATACCTGAAAAGCTGGGGAGGATATTCTTGTTTTTTATTATTGTTCGCTTTTTTAAATTCGTAATTAATTACATTATTACATACTTAAAGTCAGTACAGTGACCTTAACATCAGTTACTTGCCAGGGGAAATCTGCTATAGAGAATGAAAGATCCAGGTTTGGAAGGTGTGAACTTGAACCTTTATATGCAAGTCCATTCGTTAGGCATTTAAACACAAATAATATTCAGTTGCCGAGCAGACCTGAGCCGGTGAGCAGACTTGAGGGGCGAATGTTGTAAATGTGTTTGGACCATTCAACAATTGCTTACACAATGAAAGATATCCTTACAATTAGTGTCATTTCAACTCTTAAAACCCGGCAGTTAAGTTGGGTCCCAGACCCGGTACCATTTTTTAAAGACCCGGTACTTTTCACGATTGGGAAACTGTACTGAATAGGTATGTACAAAGTAGTGTAAAAAATAACGATCTTTCACAGCGGTGTAGTTATACTGATACATACATACAAATACGCATTTTCTGTAGGAAAATAGATGCAAACTTGTATGGAAATGCTTTCAACGAACTTTTGAAATAAAAAAACGTAGCATAGCGCTGTAGTGGTTGGTAATGTGGATAACAATAAAAAATGGAAAACCATTGCTTGGTAAAATATCCGAATTCCTCGGTGTCAGACGCCTCATATAACACACGACAAACCCTGAATTTATCCGGCAATGCATTTTTACTAATAATTGGTTGCCGTGCAAATAATTCTTAATCTTTATTAAGGTGTATACGCGTACATTCGGGCGAATCCATCTCAACCTATTTTACAATATCGATTTTTTGTATATACATTAGGGATGTTCATATTGATGGATTTCAGAATATTGATAGTAGTGATATTGATGACCAATTTTCAATATTGTCAATATGACCTATCAATATTGTTTATCAATATAACCGTTTTAACTAGG
>JAQGBT010003142.1:0-20782 GCA_034698585.1 Disparrhopalites patrizii | reverse complement strand
TGCGTTATACAGACACAAATGTGCTTGCAGAAAAGCTTTATGCGTTAACTATTAGCATTCCGCAGAAACTTGATTGAAAAATATATAATTATCGATTAAATCTTGGCGAATATCCATATGCATTTTTTTTGTATTTTTATTCCTCGATATAATTATAAAAACATTTTGCCGTTTTGCGGGGAAGGGATAGGTTAGATGGCGGGCCTGCACCCTATAATTACGCCTTTTATGAGTTATTTTTTTGCGACCAATGCACCGCAGCAATATTACATTTGTGACCGCGAGATTGAACTGGTTGGGCACCCCTGTTCTAGGGCTTTTTATGCTCCTTTTTTTCGAATTGCTTTTTATGCTTTATTCTTGTGTAAACATTGCTCATAAAGTGTTTCAACACTAAACTTAGAATGACATAAATGGTCTAAAATTAAGTTTTCCCGATTATGCTTTGGTTTGGGCTGACCATGGAATAAACATAATTAAATAAAGATTTAAAGATTGAACCAGAGCCATTAATAATTCAGAGGCTCACGTAAACGTAGCACAAATATATGGAGCCCTACATCTAGCGAAATGAATGAAACAATTTGTTGAAGCTACCGCCAAGAGGGAAAAATTTGTTGAGGGTCTCCAAAGGTGGCAGTCCGGGTGGTGCTCCAAACGTTACGGCCTCACATCCGTCTCACACGTTTCTCAATCCACGCTTGAATTTCGACCTTTGTTGTCAGATGAACTCTGAAATACAATGAAACTGAGTAAAATGTGCCTTTAAAACTGCTGGTGGAAATATTAATATTTCTGTAATTGAGTTAACTCCTTTATTCGTAAAGCAGAGCCGAGCACCGACAAATAATATGTATATGTTAGCCTCAGAAATTCCATGATAGTGATTCTGCTTACTGTTTGCACGTTCCAAAAACATCGTAAACGTTTCCAGGTGGAAAAGTTTTCTGGGTGTTGTTGTTTTGATGACTTGGAGAATGAGCCCTGTTGAAATTGGTAATTAAAGCCGCTTACAAATTTGTTATGTTTTGCAGGATTTCTTTATTGTGGAGTCGGAAATGAATTCGTTTGTTATTTTTATGTGTTCATGCATTCCGTCTGGTTTGACACATGTTTACGTCCGAAAGTTGGATTTATTTAAATTTAGAGACAATCTGCCTTGGCCAAATGTTTTTTCTTACATTCGCAGGAAGATTCGGGGAACCCTACATTTTTTAAAATATATTTAATTGAAAGTAGTCACTTCTATTGGCACGACTGAAGTTTCTCTGGAAAAGAGGATTTCACAGGAATTTTAATAAATCCAGCATGTGATTTGTCGAAGATTGACTTGAGACATTACTTTTTTCGGTTAAGGTCAACGGATTTGGATGATTTGGTTTGGATACTCGTTAAAAGGTCACTAAAACCTGAAAAACAACCGATTGTAATAATTAAAATCCCCGGAGAAGCTTTCTGTAACAAACATTAACAATGGTGTTTCAGAATGAAATTTCACTGGCATGGTTGGTCCACTTTGGCTTCATGTATACCAGCAATTGCATAGATTCACTCAAAAGATTTGAAATGAATGTGTAGCAAAAATGTTCTACGATGACAAAAATTTCCGTTTGAATGAATGAAACGAATTTCACTCGAAAGATTTTAAATGAATATGTAGCAAAAATGATTTTATGATGAAAAACATTCCGTTTGGACGAATGAGACGAATTTGAATGGTCAAATAAATGCACACATCAACGCTGGAGCTGTTCTTTTGTATAGTGAGTTATTATTCTTGACGTTTTTTTGCTTGTACATTGGTATAATGTAATAATAACTTAAGCTTCTTTCATTACAAGGATTTGTCTATGCGTCTAAAAACGTGAGATTTTTTCCCTCTCTCATTTTTTTTCATTTATTCTTCGAGAGTTGTGTATGTAATAATGCATTACGTCAAAAGCACAACGTGATATAGTTGTGCCACAATTTTTTTTAATATAACATTGAGAACAAAATATAAATGTCCTTTTTTTCTCACTTTTTAAATATTTTTACCAGTACATAAGTTAATTAGAATTGTCAGACATCTCATAGTACAGAGACAATTACATTTAGCAACATTCATAGCCAGTAGCAAAATGGTATGTAGGCCTCTAAGATGGCTCGATAGCTTGCAGAAAAAAAAGAAGGACAACCACGACTTTTTTTCTTCTTAGAAAATTTTTTGGGTTCAACAACAAACAAACCAAAAAAATGTAAAGGCATACACAAGGTCCTTTTTCTGCTTTTAAATAATATTCATAATTAAAAAAAAAAGATAAAAGTATACTTTTTTGAGTGAGTACACACATTCTTAGTTGAAATAACATTGCAGGGATTTTCTGAATGAAATTTTTTTGAGCAGTTGTACTATATAGACTATACCTCGATTATAAGGATTATTTTTTCTTTAAATCTGTAGGCATAGAACAAGTGAAAGTAAACGGAAAGTGTGTGGAAAGAGGGACAAATTAATTTGATGGACAACACTACTCTCATGTACTTTTTTGCATGTGTACTGTTTTTTTACATTAATTTTTTGTAATAATAATCAAATCCTACTTTCTAATGGTCTTTGTCTATATCCCATTATAAGAAGGATATCAAGTCCCAGGGAGTAATAATAATCCAATAACTTATATACCGGGTACATCCCCCTTTTTTTAAAAATTCAGATTAATACACGTACATAATGTGTATACATAAAGTCATTTGAAAGAGTTGTACTTATATTTAAATAGAATTCTTACACAAGTACACTTTAATGCACTATCGAATTTAAGGTAGGATCGGAACAATATGTACATACATATACACACACACGGATTTTTATGACACTGATTTCCTATATCAGCATTACGAGACGTAGTATATTTAACGTTATCACTAACAAGGTAATTGGTGATAAATCATTAATTACAGTACAATTCCCTAGTACTTCTAACGGAGCTTGTGTGTTTCCTTTTATTTAGTACCGAATTTTTTAGGACATTTTAGGGGGGGGAATCTGACACTAGAGTAAACTAGGCGGAATTATTTTGGAAATAAATTGAATTTAGTTAAAGCCAAGATTTCTTGAAATTTTGGCTCTAAAATCTCACCAAATATTTAAAATCAAAAGTATTACTGAGTGAAGACTTTCGAAATTAATTTTTAACGATGCTTCCAAAATTAATTTCAGAAAATGCTTCCAAAATTAATTTCAGAAAATGCTTTCAAAATTAATTTCAGAAAATGCTTGCAGTATTAACCCAAAAATTGCTTCAGTAATCATGTTCCAAAAAAAAATGCCCATCATTTTAACCGGGAAATTTGAATGAACGTAATAATTATGATTTTTGTGCAAAAAAAAATCGAGCAAAGTACCTAAGGCTAACTTGTCACAGAATATTAATGTATATTATAGATTATTGAATAATATGAATAATATCTGTACAGAAAAAGAAATCACGGCTTCTGCTACCTACTATTCACAATAAATTGTACAATTATCATACACAACTATACACCCACTTACGTACAAATTTACAGTCTCACATGACAGGTGTGAGTTGACACAAATTGAAAGAGGCATATATTTGAAGTATGGAGGAAAGACTATTAAAAGAGAAATGAGAAGATTTTCACATTTAAATTACAAATTAAAGATAAAAGGGTGTTTTCAACATGTACAGGCGTGATATAATAATAAATATACTGCTGCTACTCCTGACCATCTCGGGATTACGGATTCGGATTAATGTAATCCATAATCCCAGTTTAAAAAAGAATTCTGCAGATCCTCCATCTACTTACGTTGAAAAATTTCCGTTTGTATATCCGAATATAATTTTTTTTGTATTAAAATAATCTGCAATCCAAGACTTGATTTGAGCCGATTATCCGCATTCGTAATCCCAAAATGCCAAGTAATTTAAAAGAAGTCTAGAAATCCCACTAATTCCATCTAATCCAACATTACACCCTCAAAAATAGAGAATAAAATATAAAACAACAATTGCAATAGAATAACAATAACTTATATAACGTTAGACCCATTTTTGCTCCGCGCACGTCCTTTTACAACTCTCTCATTGGACTAAACAATAATTACAATTAGGGCCTATCCAACTACAAATTTGCTAATGGTGACACATGTAAATACTAATTTAGTATTAGAGGTAGGAAATTTGAGAAAGGTTTTTTTGAAAACATTGTCAAGCGATGAAATGTAGGTAGAGTGATAAAAACATGGCTTTATATACGTACGGAAATAATGCCAAGAAAGTCCTTTAGCTTCTCCCATTTTGTTCTTTTTACTAAAATTTGTAGTTCCTTCCTATAATGATTATCTTATAATTACATTATTTACAGTATTTACATATGAACTCTTCTTTTTAACCTCTTACATAGCGAACTGTGTATAACAGCTTTTTCACTTACAAATTGGTGTGTGTGTTTATGTAATGTGGTGTGGTATATTGTGGCTGCAATTCTCTAAAGCCATGAATTGAGTATATAATGTATATGTATATAGTATATAGATATTTTTAGTAATTAAAGTATCAATTGTAATTTGTTAAGGACTGGACGTGTCATGATTGAGGCTGTCGTCACTCTCCAGGTATGTGACGTAGGAGTCGGTCGAGTCGTGGTGACTCAAATCCGTCGGAGTCTGGTTCATCATCATCTCGTTCCCCCCGCCGTTGTGGACCAAGTCGTACCCATGCATCTGGAAGGTCAATCAAAAAATATTCAAAATTATAATTTACCTCACTTTTCCCTCTTATGAACTAAATTATCTTATAACCTAATGCATTTTTAAATTCCATTTAATTCCGTTTAAATCCCATGTAATTCGTTCCACATTTTTCAGCGTTTCTATTCTCCAGCCTTCTCACAAAGGGGTTCTTCTAACAAAAAAGAGCCTTAAAATCAAGGTATGACAGATGACATCCAAATCGGAATTATATCCATATTTTTGAGTATTTTTATCGGAATTAATATCCATATTTTTCAGTATTTTAATCGGAATTAATATCCGTATTTTTCAGGACTTCAATCGGAATTAGTGTCCATGTTTTTGTCAGAAGAATATTTTCATTGGAAATGTATAATTACAAATACATTCGAGCTTCAAATTCGTATTCAAAAGTTGACATTTGGATTCCGATACTGTATTGGTATTCGAAAATTCCTTCATTATGTTGCTAATTCCCTCCTTTTCGCATTTTTTTTTTTTTGCAAAATCAAAGTATTGTAACGATTATTTTTTCAGTAATATAATTATTTCCGTAAAAGCATCGATTGTTGCGAAATCAGAGTTGCGGAGTCGATTTATAATGTTGTGCATTGACTTTGCATTTATTTTAAGCTACAAATTATGCCAGATTGCATCACCAATAGATTTTTAAAAGTTTTTGAAAAGTATTTGAATACGTATTCATATTTCAGAGTGTCTGAATTCAATTGTATTGGAATTAGTATTTATATTTTGGATATCCGAAATTTAAATTCGTATTCATAATTAGTAAAAACACGTATTTTAATTCATATTTTTTCGGATATGTCATTCCCTTTGTTAAAATGGTCTCAAATCTTTGGAATTTAAGCAAAGGGACATGAAAAATAATTGTCGACTCCATATTAATAAGATGGTGTCAAAATTAACAATTGGTATCAATCAATATCAAGAAAGGTCGGTAAAAGTGATTCCAATAATGCAAATTTGCCATCAATTGAACAGGCAAAGATACCAAACACAGCGCTTGGTTCGGTAACAAAATTAGTGTTTCCGATATTTAAAGTCCTTATTGTTTCCGCATTGTCTATATCCAGATTACATCTGAGACTTCTTCAAACTTTGGTAAAGAAAGTAGTAAAAAAACAAGTACATGATCCGCCAATGAGAAAAAAAGAGATGATGAAAAACCAGTTTAGGGAACTCTTCTGTCAATTGAAATCTTTCCCTTTTCCCACATGATCTTGTATGTCTCCTGGGAGACATGAGAACAAGTGATCCCTACATCATCCGCACTTGTCGTACGAGGTGTAGTAGTGGCTGATAACGATATTAATTAAGATCCACTTGGGATCTAACAATCACAAAAAAATGTACGGCTTTTGGAGCTAATTTAAGGTTGGATGGAAGTAAAGAGAAAAAAAAATTTGTTTGGATTTTTATCTTTTTGATTGAAGAAGAAAAGTGAGAGAGGAAGAAGGAGTGACATATTTATACGAAAGCATTTCATGTTTTTTTTTAGTTTCTTTTAAAGCACTTATCAACATTTATTGATTTCGTGCCTCAAGCCTATCAAATTCGTATGTATATGCATACATATATGTATAGACAAATATATTCGATATAGTATACGAAAGAGTATAGAGACATAGAAAACAAATGGAAGGACTCCACCGAAGAAAGATTCCTATCGCAGGTGAGTTGAATTTCAAATTAAATGCCTGTAACAAGAGTAAAAGGGTTATCCCCATCCATTGGTAGCTGCTACTTGTTTTTTTTATAGAAAAAAAAGATTTTTTAAGTGGTAAACTTGATCATTTTGTTATACCCACTCATTCTCCATATTTTATTTAGATTTTTCCTTACAAAAGTGACTTTTTTCTCAAAATTTTTTCCCTTCCCCAACTGTCCCAACTTTTTCCAGGCGTCTTTAGGTCCCAAATTTTTGTCTCCAAATCAACCATTTTTTTGGAGGGGGAAAGGAGCTACTTACAAACGCTTTTAATTTTCATTAAGAGAATTACATTACAAAGAAATTAAGGTATTATACATACAACATGCAATGTGGGGTAAGTGAACACCGGCGGGGATTTTTTCTGTTGGGGATGGAAGAGAAAATGGTTCCAAGATGTTTTACTTTCTCAGGGACCTTTTAAAAGGGTTATGTCAGAATCTGAGAGGATTTTTTCACCCTGGATGGTATTAATAATAATAGAAGTGGGAAATGGTGCAGGATGATACTTTTAATATTAAGACAGGTCACTCTGACAGCAGGATGGTGTGTGGGAATGGGAAGATGGAGATTTTGTTTTACTAATTTATGCTTTCAACAAAAGCGAGGCAATGTTTTCAATTGTCTCTCTCTTTTCTTCTCTCTCTCCGTCTCGTTTTGTCTCTCTTTGCCTTCCTTTTTGCTCTATTTTCTCATTTTTTTCTCTCTCGCCTTCCTTTTTGCTCTATTTTTTCACTTTTTTTTATCTCTTCGTCTCTTGTTTCGCTTTCTTTCTCTATCTTCGTCTCTTTGTCTCCCTTTTTGCTCTATTTTCTCACTTTCTATCTCTCTCCGTCACGTTTTGTCTGCCTTTTTGCTCTATTTTTTCACTTTTTTATCTCTTCGTCTCTTTTTTCGCTTTCTTTCTCTCTCTTCGTCTCTGTTTTCGCTTTCTTTCTCTCTCTTCGTCTCTGTTTTCGCTTTCTTTCTCTCTCTTCGTCTCTTTGCCTCCCTTTTTGCTGTATTTTCTCACTTTCTTCTCTCTTTATGCCTCTTTTTTCACTATCTTTCACTCTTCGTCTCTGTTTTTCACTTTCTTTCTCTCTCTCTTCGTCTCTTTCTCTCCCTTTTTGCTCTATTTTCTCACTTTCTCTCTCTGTCACGTTTTGTCTCTCTTTGTCTCCCTTTTTGCTCTATTTTCTCCTTGTGCTTCCTTTTTGCTCTGCTTTCTTTCTCTCTCTCTCTCTTACTTTTCATTTTCTCTTTCTTGGTTTATCTCCAAGTCTTTCGTTTTTACTTTCTCTGTTTGTTTCTCTCGCATTCCTAGTTTCCCTTGTTGTTTTTTACTCTCTCGATTTCTTCATTTCCACATTTGCTGGTTTGTTCCTCTGTAATTCTCTTTCTTTGTTCTTGTCTCTTGATAACTCTTCCATTTGCTCTCTGGAGTCTCTGCCAACTCTCTCGCTCTCCCTCTTCCCCCTCCTCGTGAAAGCCTCCGGATCCCCAAGAAGACTGTTCATCTTCCTGTGAAGTCATCCTGATCGCCCATGCCAAAGTAAATAAGGAAAAAAAAACTCTGGGATTGCATTGTATTTGGAGCTGACAAAGAGGGGAAGAGAGGCATTATGGAAGGACGGAAATCAGGATGGAAATACAAAGATAGACCACACACACACATGGTGACATGACATGAGAGAGTTCCTCATTGACTCTCCAAATAACATAGCAGAGCTTGGATCTCGTTCGAAGCTCTGAAAAAAAAATTCCCTCCCCTCTGTTCCCTTTAGACGGACGTAATTCGAACCACTAGCAAAACAATGGCAAGCTGTATTTACTCAAAATGTGGTTTGGATCTGCCCTAAAAAAAAAAAAGAATCCCACTGCCAGTTTTCATACTTTATTTTTCCTGCATGTTTCAATTTATATGCTTGAAGATATTTTGCGTTTTAAATCCTCATCCAATCCCAAAATGGCTTATATTTGCTGAAATGATATTCTAAAAAATGTATGCTTTGAAGGAGGAGATTTGGGATTTTTATCACTTTTATCAGCTATAGAATTTGCGTCATTGCAAAGGGAGTGTCAAGTGCTATTAATGTATTTACTTGTATAAAAAATAAAATCAAGAGAGAGAATACAGACATTTAATGCAGTTAAATTTGAGATAACTACGCATTTTTAACACTCAAAAAACAAGGAAAATCCTAATTTCCCGATCCTAGCCTAAATTAAAGGTCAATGTCATTCCCGGGTGTTTATTCACCACCACAAAAAAGCAACGGCTTCCCACTGAGTCTTTCAAACGCCCACCACAGCACATGTCCACAAGAGGATTTCTACCTCCCAAAACAAAACTAAACAAAACAAGATCAGGATTTTTTTTTTGTTTTCACCACAGAAGGAGGTCCTTCAGTGAAATAAAAGAAATCCTCTAAATCCCCCGTTTATTTATTTTGTACTCTCCCCCAAAGTATTCCTTCCTTTTTTCCCCTGTGCTGTATTTGGAAGAGTCGAAACCTGAACTTTTTATTTTTTTGGGAAGGGCAACAAAGCCAAACAATGCGGCAGATGCATCCTTTATACAAGTGAAATGTCAATACATGTATTATACATAAGACATGCGTAAGCAATAAAAACTTTCCTTCACTAAAACAGAAGCAGAGAGGGAAATAATAAAGGGGATTCCTCTCACCTCACACGGATAAAAGAATTAGTAATAATTATCGACAAAATAACCACACCAACCATGTCAGCATGTGCCCGTTGGTTCAAATGCGAGAGACAGAAAAATGGAAGGAGCCTTCAAGAAAAAACTACTTAATATTCAAAATGGACGACGATATTTTTTTGGTACTCATACCCATACGACGTCTGCTCCTGCTGCTTAAAACACTGACTATGTTTTTTTTGTATGCTACACACGGTCTATGCATGTGTGTACAAGCCAGAAAATGAATGCAGGAGAGAGGCAGAGTTTGGCAGAGAAATAAAGGGAGAGAGAGAGAGGCAGAAGGAGGGGGAATAAAAAAAAGATGGCCAAAGAATGAGGAACGACTGAAGACGACGACGTCGGACGAAAGGAGCCAAGAGAGAGAGAGAGAGAGAGAGACATGAATAATTCATGGAGAGAAGGCAACTCTCGCATTATTGTACAACTGCTACACACCCCTTCGTCCCATCATGGAGGACGACGGAGAGACAAACTGCGAGAAATTCACAGAGACAGAGAGCGGCATGGATGACATAGAAAGGGAAAGGAAGGCAAGCGAGACAGAGGAAGAATGGAGTGTGGGAGGAGGAGAGAGACAGAGACGATCACAACAGGCAGAAATGGGAGGGCAGAGAATCAGGAACGATTTCGTGGAGAGACGGAGAGAGAGCGAGAGAGAAGAGACAAATTTATAAAGACAGAGAGAGAGAGAGAAGAAAAATGGAGAAAGACAAGGGAGAGCGAGAGAGAAGAGAGAAGTTCAGAAAGAGAGACTAGAGAGAGAAAAATGTAGGAAAACATACCCTAAGAAATGGACAGCGTGAGGAAAAGTAGAGAGAAAGAGAAAGAGAAAAACAGAGAAAGAAATAGAGGGAAAGAGAAAAATAGAGAGAGAAAGAGAGAAACAGAGAAAGAAATAGAGGGAAAGAGAAAAATAGAGAGAGAAAGAGAGAAAAACAGAAGAAGAACGATTGGGATTAACAATCAGGCAGAGAGCAAGAAATGATAGAGCGAGAGAAGGAAAAGGCGAGAGAGTAGAGAAAGTGAGCGTGATCTGGGGAGGTAGAAAAAATAAGAGAGACATAGAGTCATCTATAGGAAGAGAGAAAAGAAAGAAAAACAAATAGAGAGAAAGATAAATAAAGAGAGAGATATGGAAGGAATGAGAGAGCGAGAGAGAAATAGAATAAAAGAGAGTCAAAAAGAAAGAGAGAGTATACTGAGAGGAGAAAGAAAAAAAGAGAAAGAGAGATTTCAGGACGGAGAAAAAAGCGAGAGAAGGCGAGAAAGCTCAAAGGAGAAAAAGAGCAGGAAGTGGAAAGAGACGTAAAGAGAACATAAGGGAGAGAATGAGACAGAGAGAAATAAGGAGGCAAAAGTAAATGGAGAAAGAGTGATTAAAAGCGAGTGAGGAAGAGAGAGACGAAGGCAGAGAGAGAGAGAGAGAGAGAGAAATGGAAGGAAGGATAGGGTTAAGAGAAGCGAAGTTTTGTGAGCCTTTTATAGCCCCCACGTCCGTCGATTTTAATAGATATGTATATGTATCATCCATGGTATTAGTACATTTCATGACTGACAATGACAACGTCTAAAAATATTCCTCCTCCATGCCGGCCACGCATAATCAATCTTATTACTAATGTTATTACAGGACAAGAATATTTATACGGCCAGCAAATTGGTATAAATCTTCTTAAATTGATTTAATTTTTAAATATTTCTGTCCAAGGAAATTAATCCTTCTTTTTGTCAATACGGGAGAATATACAGATCTTATGCTAAGGAATTCCAGTAGATTTGACAATCATAAACGAGGAATTCGTTGGAATCAAAACATTTTATGTGCAATGAAATATATATGATTGCCCGATGTTTGGCCGAAGAATTCTTCCCAGTGAATTATTACAAAAATGCAATGTTCGTGGGCTTCACCCGAACCAATATTATTGCTTTAGAATTGTGCAGGACGTGGGCTTAAGTTAACAGTTCGGAATTGGATTCTAAAAATAACGAAGATATCCATAAAATCCTAGCTAATCCAAAAATATTCAAGATACTAAATCTATTTATTTACATTTTGTGGGCTTGTTTGTTGTTTTATTTGCGAAAATAACACCCGATTTTTGAATTTATTCTCCTGCCCAGTAGAAGGTTGGGAGCAAAAGCCAAGAACAAATGAGAAAAATTCCTCGAAATGATTCTCTTCCGAATTTATCTTTCTGAATTATCTCTCTTTTGCATTCTTTTAACCAGTCAAATTTTTGCTTCATCCAAAACCCGTCAAAGATTTATTAACATCATCAACGCCATACTTTTTATCCACTTTCTTACAATTCCTCAACATTCACTATTTCGTGTAATTCTTTTATTTAAAATAAAGAGTCTGTTCAGTCTCATACAATCGAATCTATACCAAAAAAAGGGCGGCAGTTTGCTTAAAGTTTGATATTTTCCTGCCCTTTTAACC
The DNA here is from genome assembly GCA_034698585.1 of Disparrhopalites patrizii. Classification (NCBI taxonomy): domain Eukaryota; kingdom Metazoa; phylum Arthropoda; class Collembola; order Symphypleona; family Sminthuridae; genus Disparrhopalites; species Disparrhopalites patrizii. The sequence continues at coordinate 9,153 of JAQGBT010003142.1, read as the reverse complement.
CTTTCATTGACAAACAAATTAATGAACTCCTTGTTCAATAAAGGAAACAAATACAGCCAATGTACTTCAAAAATAATGTTTTTTGTAGTTCATTCAAAATTTCATTCATTTTTAAATCTCATTGCCTCCATTTCCAATCAAAATGTTTATGGAAATGTCACCCCAGCCGGCCATACCCTGACCTCGGCCTTTTATATCTCCCGTCGTTACATGTATCAATGTATAATAATATTTAAAATTCATATAAAATACATGTGAAATTTATTTTTGGGAATTCTAACAGAAAAATATTTGCCCCATTGCTGCGCATTTAGTCTCTTTCCACGAAAGTTTCCACTCCTCCCCATTAACTATGAATGAGAGATTTGAAATGGGAAGATCAAAAGGAAGGTCTATATTATTACTATTAAAAGTAGACGTTCTGCGTCTCTGCCAAAATATATTTTGCCAAGGATCTTCCCTCTCTCTCTCTCTCTCCCTTTTTTCTACTTGTACCGACAGCTTTCCAAAATATTTTCAAAATGATCCAGTATTTTGGCTTGTTATTAAAATACTCACTGTATAAATACGAAGCTTGGGTTTACCCATGTATGTGTGGGTACATATGTATACAATCCTATTACAAGGGAGAAGCCAACCCACTTTTGGTGGTGCACCCGCCGGGAAAACAAGCATGAGGGTTTTATTTTTCAGAAAGCCCAAGGAGAAGAGAGAGAGATAGAGAGAGAGAGAGAGAGAGAGAGAGAGAGTGAGAAAAAAGGAGGAGACATAACCCAGCTGCTGGCACCTTCGTCCACTAATCCCAAACAATACTAAAAAAAATAAGCCCCAAGGAAATATGATGGCTGTGGAAAAAGGAAGATAGGAAGGTAAAAAAAAAAGAAGGGAGAAGCTCACACGCGACGCAACCATTTGGATTCGACTACTACTATTATTATTATAAGCCTCACCGTGGGGGAGAGGGGAACGTCTATACATTTGAAGGGATAGAAAAAAAGGAATGAAGACAGAAAGAGAGAGAGAGAGCGAGAGAGCGAGAGAGAACGGAAGAGAAGCGAGACACGAAGTGAGATCCAAGAAAATAGCGGAAAGAGAAATTGACGGGAAAGATACGGAGAGACAGAGACAGAGAATCTTGTGGGCACATAAAGCCAGTAAAATAGTAGGAGATCCAAAAAGAGTTGAAATACAGAAAAAGAGAGTCAAAAAAGAGATTATGATACACAGAGAGATGGAAGAAGGGAAAGTATACAGAAAGAGAAACGAAAAAGAGAAAAGAGAGCTCAAAAAAAGAAACAGAAATGGAAGGAAAGATGGAAAGAGAATGGAAAGATGGAGGGAAAAGATAAAGGAGAAAAGAGAAAAGAGATAAAGGACAGGAAAGAAAAAGGGAGAGAACGCAGTTAGAAAACAGAGAAAAGGGGAACGAGAGAAATTGAAAGAGACTAAAGGAAAAGGGAGAAAGAGAGTAATATGCAGAGATTGTAGGAAATAGCGTGCCAAAAAATGGAGAGGAGCTTAAAAATGACAAAAAAGAGGAAAGGAGAAAGATGGGCAGAGAGAGAGAGAGAGAGTGAATGAAATATACAATAAGAAGAGAGAAAGAGACAAGAAAGAGCGCAGAAAAGAAAGAAAAAAAGCACAGAAATGAAATAAAGGAGAAAAGGTAAAGAAAAAAGCGCAGAAATGAAAGAGAAAGAGCGCAGGAAAGCAAAAGAAAGCGCAGGAAAAAAAGGGAAAGAGTGAAGTAAAAGAAAGGGAACGCGCAGGGAAAAAAGGGAAAGAGCGCATTAAAGAAAAAGAAAAGGAAGGGCAAAAATGAGTGAACGAGATAGACGAAGAGATATTGCTAAAAAAAATAAAGGAGAAAAGGAAGAGATAGAGCGAATGAAAGAAAAAGAGAAAAGGAAGGGCAAAAACAAATAAAAGAACTATAAGAGAGAGAGAGAGAGAGAGAGCGAATTAAAGAAAGAGAAACAGCGAATTAAAGAAAAAGAAAGGAAAATCAATTTAAAGAGGTAAAAGAGAGAGAGATGGAGATCGGAAAAAGAAGAGTGAGCACAAAACCAAAATGAGAGTAAAGAGAGAATGAAACAACACGTAAGAAGAGCAGGAAATGAAAGAAATGAGATCCGAAGACAGAAATAAAGAAAAAGCGAAAATAGGAGAAAGTGACGGGGAGAGCAAAAAAAGGGGATGAAAAAACAAAAAGGAGAAACGACAAGAAAAGGAGAGAGTAAGAAGGAGAAAGGGAGAGACAGAAGTCATGGGACCACCAACAGTATCATCATGCTATCTCTCCAAAATATCTGACATTCGTACTTTCCGTCTGCCACTCACTTTTTGATAGGCAAGGTTGATTTCCAAATCATCTTGGCCTCTTTTTTCCACCACTCGATATATACCTTCTCCTTGTTTTATCAATCATCAAAAAACGACAGGATCTCTCCCCTCCCGCCCGCATGCAATAGGTACCCACAAAATCCCCGCCTCCGTAAAAATATCCTCTCCATTGTCAAATGACTGCTTAAACACACGAAAATGATATTCAAAAGACGGCAGCACTCAATTATCCCCCAAAAAAATCCTTCAACTTTTCTGTTGGTGGGAGAACAGACATTTCTGTTGAAAAAGCAAGGAGAAAATATTCCTAGATGTAAAAGTAACCCCTTTTACCCCTTTGAAGGTTCTCTCTAAACACAGTACAAACCCCATTAAAATCTACTTTGTACTGACGACTCACCTCCATTCCTCTGTCAAATTTTAGTCAGTTTTTTTCATTATTGATACTCCATTTTCATAGGTGTAATACTAATCCTCCAAATCTCATTCTTTGATGTTCCTTTTCAGATTTGTTTTTTTTTTGAATTTACCCGGTGGGTGGCACTTTTTTTTGTCCAAGAGATTATATACGGAGAGAAAATCTATTTGGAAAAGATGTGATCTAGATATGTCTTGTTCCCACCTCGTGTGTACTTTCACTGGTCAAATAGGCTTTAAAGACAGATTAATTGCTCGGAGTTGGACACGAAATGTCCAAACAATCCATTACTTTTTTTTCTGAATTTTTGGTGTGTATATTTTTTGTCCTAATCGCAGGTTTTATCCAGGATTTCTGCATTTACTCCAATGAACAGGACAAAATTGTTAAACAATTTAAAAAAAAAGTGAATCAAGTCTTGCATTAAGACGGCTTAGGAGGGAGACGTCAGAGGAAAACGAGGGAGAACAATGAGATTCAACGTAAAATGCAATGATGAGTAAATGGAATGGAACTTTGCAATTGAAGGCCATGGGTTTAAAAGATTTCTCTCTCTCTCTGTTTCTCTCTGTCTGTCTTTCTCTGTAGTAATTCTCTGTCTCAGAGATGACCAAATGTCCTGTCGTGTAAAGTAAGTGTTCCAACCGCCTGTTTTGATGTTTCCGTCAAGCTGAACAGAAGGGGAGAGAGACAGGTAACACGACTTTTTTTGGGGGGCTCTGAGATCTTCTGTGTACGAAGCCGAATAATTTATCAGGGAAATAAATCCGGTCAAAGAGACAAGTCTTCCTCAGCATTCTCCTCAAGTCTCCTCTTCCCCCTCCTCCGCCTCACTTTTAACTATACACCATCATCTTCTGAGAAAGTGGCAACTACTTTTCGGAGAAACTTTTTAATCCCCTCCAACGCACTGGAGCTCACGTCAACTTTTTCCACAATGGAACAGTGTAAAAGTGAGAGAGAGAGAGTTATAAAAGAAGAATGGGAGGAAGAGAGAGAGAGAAATTGAGAGAAAGAGACAGCGAGAGAGGGAAAAATAGAAACTGGGGACAAAAGAGGAGAAAGTGTGAGAATTGGAGAAAAATTGTGGGAGAGAGAGACGGAGTGAGAGAGAAATAGAGAGAAAGACTGAGAGACTGCGACAGAGACTCCATCAACACCTTGTATCTGTAGACTTCATTCCTCTCTAATTCTCCCTCCCACAAAAAACTTTATTTCTGGGACGATCACCCACGAATCCCCGCAAAAGAAAATCTCAGACGGCGGATCGGATGAAGAAATTCCGATGCTGTCTGTATCCAAGGATTTTGACATCGAAATTCGATATGTACAGATATAGCAGGGAGTATATAGAAGGCCTAAAAAATTCAAAAATAATTATACACATAGTATATCCTAAGTCCTAAAGCATACCGCCATACAAAATATGTAATAGCATATTCATTCAAAATGAAGACAAATTGTAACGCATGTAAAAATTATTCCTGTACCAGAATAAAAAAGAATCTCCACAATCCAGCCAAGCACTGGCGAATTCATTTTCGGCTCAAAGGAGACTTGTAATTACAATTGAATTGAATATTGAACTGGAAAAAATTCGCACCTATAGGCAATAATTATTGTATGCAATACTGTTGCATGTACTATATGTATGTATTACATATACATAAGCATGTACATATGTGTAGTGTGTACAGCACTTGTATCCGTAAGACGAGAGCAATGTTTCGTGCTTATTTACAAACGTTTACCAAAATCTGGTGTGAGGACCGTCTCATTGTTGTTGTTGAGGCTTAGCCGTTTACTCTTATTACATTTTTGAGCAAGAATGGAAGTCACACCTCTCTTCAAGTGGCTCCAACAGGGGAAATCCTTCAAGAAAAAAAACACAAGACCCGACCCTGCTCCACCCCTAAAATCAACCAATTTGTGAATGTCTCCTTCTTCTTCTATTTTCTTCAGGTTTTTTCCTATCCTTTCATCTTCAAATTTTGCTTTTTTCCATCATTTCATCTTCAATTTTTGTTTTTTCCCATCCTTTCCTCTTCAAATTATGTATTTTTTCTCTCTCTTTTCTCTTCAAATTATATATTTTTTCTCTATCTTTTCTATTCAAATTTTGTTTTGTTTCTCTCTCTTTTCTCTTCATATTTTGTTTTCTTCTCTCTCTTTTCTCTTCATATTTTGTTTTCTTCTCTCTCTTTTCTCTTCATAGTTTGTATGCTCTTTCTCTTTTGTTTTTTTCTCTTTCTATTTGGTTTCCTCTGCCTCTCTCTTTCCCTCTCCATTTCCTCTCTTTCTCCCAGCAATTCCGCCTTATTCGTCTCTCTCATACTTATCTCTTTTTCTTCATTTTTCGATCCTGCTGCTCTCCACTTCCCTGCCTCGCTTCCCGCCTCTTCCCTCACCGTGATGATGATGATGATCCTCCTATAAATCTTAGCTCCTTACAGTTGATGTCGTAAAAAGCATTTTATTTTATTAGGAAAGATAATAACGTGATAGTCACAGGGCTTTTACCCAAGCCACGCCATAATTCTCACATTCCCCAAGTCTCACCATCCTCCAAAAAAAAATCCCAACACCCACCCCTTTCTCTCTCGAACATTATTATTACCACACTATTACAAAATTACTACCTGCTCCCCAGACATTTTTTTTCTTTGGGTTAAGCCCTATAAAAGACCTGAGAAAAGTGGAAGTGGTAGGCATTAATATATTAATAATAAAAGCACTATGAAGGTGTATAAATTCGCTCTCTTCCTTAAGCATTGGAAGACGTGCCTATATGCGTATATATGTATGTATTATAGCCCTGTAATCCTCACATTAGAATCAAATTGTGTGATTCTTCTTCGAAAAAAGGAACAACAAGATCCCATTTACACCTGATTCATCTCCGCTCTGTAGACGATTATAAAAACGTGTGTGAGTGCGTATAAAGCCCTATCGTAAATGGAACATGATAAAATTCCCTATATTTTTTGTTCTTTTTCCTTTCCCCCCTTTTCCCTGTGTAAATCTGCCCCTGAAGGGATTTAATAAAAAAAGACAAAGAATAACAGGAGCATTAGATGACTGGTGCTACGGGTGGTTTATTAAAGTCTAAGTCTCATGTTTTAATTAGTTCCACGGAGGAACAAAAAGGGGGGAGCGTGTGAAAAGTTTTGAGGGAGAAGAGGAGCAAAACTATCCCTTGTCGTTTCCATTAGCAAATTATGTAATTGCTCACCTCAAAGTATGTACTTAGGGCCTCCAAAGCCCTTGTTGTTCTTTCTGGGGGGGGGGAGAAGGAAAAAGTATTTCAAAAGGAGTATTATGTTAGTATTAGGGAGAAGTTCTTTCTATTAGAATACACCTATTTTCATCTCCTTTTGGCTCTCTTTGGGGAATTTTCTCCGTCATTTCTTTACACTATTATTTCTTTTTCCACTGAGACTTCCTCTGGCTTTTGTTTACGGTAGTATTACAAAGTTTCCCGAAGATTTTGAAAAGACGGAAGTTTTTTTAAGACGGGACACACGTAGCTATTTTGGAGGTCGAGTCGGACGAAAATTGGGAAAAGTCTCCCCGTCTCGCATGGACTGCCTCTCTCTCTCTCGCTGTTTTTCTCTTTCCTTCTTTCTTGTCTCTCCAATATTTTCTCACGGTCTCTCTTTTTTCATCATCTCTTTCTCCTATATCTCCCCTTTGTATACCTTCTCTATTTCTTTTTTGTCGTCTATTTCTCTTGGTCTCCATCTCCTTTCGTCTCTATTCTCTGTATTATCTCGGCCTGTCTCGTGCTGTTTCTTTCTCTGCTCTATTTTGTTTCAGTTTTTCTCTATTCTCTATTCTTGCCTCTCTTCTGTTTTATCTCCGTTTTTCTCGTCTCTATTTTGTTTCTCTTCTGCTTTATCTCGGTCTTTTTCTCTTATTGTCAGTTATTTTGTTTCTCTACTGTTTTATCTCCGTCTTTCTCTCTTCTCGATTTTGTCGCTCTTCTGTTTTATTTTGGCCTTTATCTCTTTTATATTTTGACTCTCTTCTGTTTAATCTCGACCTTTATCTCTTCTGTTTTATCTTGGTATTTTTCTCTTCTCTATTTTGTCTCCCTTCTGTTTTATCTTGATCTTTCTCTCTTCTCTTTTATGCCTCTCTTTGGCTTTATTTCGGCCTCTCTCTTCTCTGCTTAGTCTCTGTCTCTTTCTTCTCTGCTTTGTTTCTGTCTCTTTCGTCTCTGTTTTGTCTCGGTATTTCTCTCTTTGTGTTTATCTCTTTCGCCTCTGTTTTGTCTCGGTCTCTCTCCTTCCGTTTTTCTCTCACTTCTGTTTTATCTTGGCCTTTCTTTCCTCGATATTTTGTCTATCTTCTGTTGTGTCTCGGTCTCTCTCTTCTCTGTGTTGTCTCGGTTCCTCTCATCTTCTATTTCTCCCTCCTCCCTACTCTATCTATTTCTTTGCCTTACACAATTACATCTCTTCCCCCCACAATGTTATCTCTGTCTCAATCCGTAACTTTTCTCTCTCTTCTTCGGACTTATTCTCTCTCTCTCTCTCTTTCTCTCTCTCTCTCTCTCTCTCTATTCTCTATCTCTCGTCCTCTGTGTTTTGTCATTCTATTCCTAAATTTTTATACCCTTTTCTTCAGTTCCTCTCTGTCTGTTATATATCCTGCCATCTTTCTCTGGGTTACATTTTTGCCAAACTGTAAGCCTCCACTGTTTCCTTTCTCTCGATCTCCCCTCTCTTTGACTGTTTTATTTTTATTTTCACACCCTTCCTTGGCACTCTTTAATTTGAGAAAAGTTTAGGCCTAATAAAAAAAGGTTCGGAAAACGTGCCACACTTTGTATTGAATACAAAATCAGGACGAACCACTTGGGAGATAGGAAGTTGAAGTAGCAAAATCACATTTTAAGTACTGGTCGGAGACGCTCTTGTGGCTCTTACCACGTTACATTTTTTATGACTATGTGAATTCGCACAAGCTTCTTCTTCCTCCTGTAAAAGCTTAATCAAGGAAGTTTTTCTCAAAAAAAAATTAATGCCACTGATGAAATCTCACGTACTACCAAAAAAAAAATCCAACCACCGGTTTTCCAGTAATGGTCAAAGCCATTAAATGAAGCGCATTCTCTCCCTGGCATAGACTGGATGTGTGAATCCTCTGAGGAATATTATGTATGTACATATGTATGGATAAACATACACAGAAATACATAAAAATCTCCCCACGTGCAGCCTGTTCCTTTTCTTACGTAAAAAAGAGACTCGGAAGAAAAAAATTCCCTTCATTTCCCTCAGAAGTATAGAAAATGCGGGGAGATTGAGAAGAAAAAGTTTCTTTTTATTACAGAGAAAAATGGAGAAAACCAGTTTTTGTTCAGGCACTTGCCTGGGTTTGATCTACTTTTTTCTCCCAAAAGGAAAAAGAGTAGCACGCGGCGGGAAGGTAAACACATTTTATCCTCATAAATATATTATTTTATGACAATTTTTTTTAAAGCCCACCAAACTGCTACGGGGAAAGCGGGAGGAATACATAAAAATGGTGCTGACACCTTCGTAAAATGGAGCTTATATATATTTTTTGCCAAGTACCAAAAGGAAAAGTAGGAAACGAGGAAGTTGCGTGCTAAGTAATCCCATAAATTATGTACTAATTGTAATTTATTTCCGCACATGTGTAAATCTTTTTCTGTTCTCATTCTTTCCTGGAGGTCCTCCTCATCATGATTGTGTGTGTAATAGAAACTTTTCAACACGTGTTCCCCCAATAAATTTTGGGGGTTCAAGTTTTAAAAAAAAATGGGGAGCAAAATAATAAAAAAAGAAAAGGGAAGCAAAATAATATAAAAAGAAAAGGATAGAAAAATGATGTAAAAAGAAAAGGAATGCAAAATAATATAAAAAGATGCGGAAAACAACTTCATTTTCAACCAATCTGATGATTTTTCCCTTGAAAAAATATACAGCAGCAAAAAAGGCGAATAAGCTCCGACAATTTTTGCAGATTTCCCTTTTTTCAAATATTTTGCGAATTTATTTTATCTCTGTCTTCCTACGCCACTTAATTTTTTCCCCTACAAACATATACGGTGATACAAGAAAAGATACACGTAAACGAACAAAATTTGTATAATGCTGTTTTCCATTTTTGCAGTGTTATTAAACGGTTTCTAAAAGATTTGTTTTCAATATGTTTTGTACAGATATTCACTGGATTTGGAAAGGAAGCCCAAATAAATTCTGAAACGGGCACAAAGTACGCATTTTAATGGAGGAAGAAGGACTTGAATATAAAATTACGATAAAAAAAAGAACCTGTCGAGCTTTATACAGTCAATTCTCTCTATAACGGACCTCCTTATAACGGTTTTCGCACTATAACGGTGTTCACAAACCCCCCCG
>JAQGBT010003141.1:0-20783 GCA_034698585.1 Disparrhopalites patrizii | reverse complement strand
TCGCGAAATAAGCCTATTTCACACTGGCTTGCTCGCTTCAGAGTCATTACGACTCTGAACCCCATATAGTACATACAATACCCCATATGTTTAATATGTGAATTTTGTCGCCCTTTTTACAGTGGACTCTCGCTATAATAACCTCGAAGGGAAGGGCAAAAATGGTTGTTACATGGAAAAGTTGTTATATGAAACATTTAATAAGCACACCACGTATACGAAGGGGTGAAAGATAAAGTTGTTATAGAGAGAAAGTTGTTAAAACAGAGTCGTTATAGAGAGGGTCCACTGTACATGCCATAATTTTAAAATGGAAAGGTTCGGAATGAAAATACTGATCAATTCTGCCAGCTTGACTTCTTACCTTTCCAAACTGCTAGCGATGTCACGGCTGCGCCTAGTATATAAGTTATAAGCGGGAGAGCCGGTTGCGTTTTTCGGGAAACAGACGGTATAGTGGCCTTCGTAATTGTCTCCACAGTCGTATGCTCACATGTGATTTGGATCCTCCGTCTCATTTTTTCCGTGTTCCAAGCCGATACTTGTGCAGATTCTTCTGTTTGCTTTCACCTCCTCATTGCCTACCCCAACTGTATTGTGGCTTTACTTTCTCCCCCAGCCGTGTACTTGCCATGCTCCCCCACACCACCTACGCAACGTCTTCTTCCAAGCTGGGAGAAGCTGGCGGATTTCCGTCAGTTGTGCCAGAGACAAGTTGTCGGACGGATGCTGTGCAACTTTCTCCGCTGGAGTCTCCGCTTACCCCGAAAGGGATGTGTGCGTGGCAAAATTTCTCTGTGCTAACGTGAAAAATTCGTTCATTCCAAAATTTGTCTGTGTGCAACAGTGAAAAATTTGTTCGTTGTAAAATTTACAAAAATACACTTTGCGATACGGAAATTTCCAAATACGTTTTGTGGTATAGTGTGCTTGTGTGATTTAATTCAGGCCTTGATTGAAAAATTGTATTGTTTAATACGGGATTTTTTTTTGTGAAAATCAAAAATTATTTGAAACAATTACACCACACTGGTATAAAAATATAGATTAAAATTTCCCGTGTAACTTTTATCTACTAATTTCAAGTACTAAATTTCGTTGAGGGTTTTTTCCGGTAGTGAAGTTCGCATTTGTGCTATTACCAACGTGTAACAAAAAACTATTAGGGACAAAGTGTTTTTGCCAGAGACGAGCATACTTTTTGTTATCAGTGTAGCGCAAAAACTTTGTGATGGTGACTTGCAAATTTTGTTATCAGTGATGTCTATAAATGGCGGCAGTGCCGAGTAGACTTTGGATATAATTCAAGCTGAAATTTATAATAGCTTCACCTAGCGTTTCTTGGCTATTAATCTGGTGCCAATTGATTTTGCGGACGTCACGAACTAATATGGTAAAATTCGTGTTTTTATTTGGCGTTTTAATCTGACAAATGTTTGGGTTTTTGAATATATTTTTTGAATAGATATGAAGAGATACATTTTTGTGGGAACCTTTTGATTTCAGTTTTCGGGGTATCCTTTGACTTCATGTTTTAATTCAAATTCCTTTCATATTTGTATTTAAATTTCTACGAAAACATTTTTCGAATTTTTGCAAATTTTCGTGTTTCTGCAAAACATTTTAGTTAAATTTCTACAAAAACATTTTTCGAACTTTCGCAAATTTTTACGTTCCTGCACAAAATACTGTTTAAATGTCTACGAAAACACCTTTCGAATTTGTGCAAATTTTCGTGTTTCAGCAAAACATGTTATTTAAATTTTGGCGAAACATTTCCTTTGCTGCAGAAGCGTTTTGTTTGAATCTACGCAAATTTCCTTTTTTAAATTTCCGCAAATGCCTAGACTGAAATTGCGCAGCGGTTCTAATTGCCCTTCTACGAATATTTTGATCGGAAAATGTTTGTACAGCCTGTGTTTTTCACATCCATGCATATAGCTATAATTTGAACTCGTCCTTTGAAAACTTTTCTCCTACCCCACTGCGGGCCCTTGTAAGACTTATACGTGTGCGTCAATCTGGGTATTTCGCATGTTTGAGTTATTCAAAAAAATATTCCATAAAACATTTTCTTGCCAATGTTATCAAAATAGCTTTCGGCTCTTCCCTGGACAATTGTTGATATATAACTGTGAATTCATTAGAATTAAAGCGATACGTCCTCTTATAATATACAATTATATCCAAATTCACTGGAGCGAGCAAAAAACGCAATATACGACCCCTTTCGTAATGATTGTTTCAATCCAGTTTGGCCGCGCTTGAAAGCTTTTGCCCAAACAAAGGCTTTAGTTTTGAAATGTTTCTATAAAAGACTAAATTTCCCCTTACTTCAAACGTCCTTTCAAGTCTTCTCCTTTCGCTTGTAATTCTCTTCAAAATTCAATCATTGTTTCAGGCCCAATTCAAAGCTCTTCGAGTGGAACTTATAAATCATAGAATCCCTTCGGAAGCATTAGCAAACAAATTCTTGGGGGAATTGTCCTGCTCACAATTCTTGATAAGAACACATCCGTCCCATTGACATACCACCGTATTTAAGGCAATATTTCAAAGGCAGCGTTTCCTGAGCCGGCTGAGAGGGACGTCCGATGGATATAAAACGATTCTGTCATCATGAATACATTATCACATACAGTGGAGTCTCTCTGTAACAAGTCTCTTTATTACAACATTTCACTGCACCAACATTATTTTTCCTGCCCTTCGTACATGTAAGATACATATTTAATGCTCGTTATAGCAACCTTTCGCTATAACAATATTTTTCTCACTTCCCTTCAGAGTTGGTATATAGAGACTCCACTGTATCACGCTCGGATGGACCTTACAAAAGAATTCCATTGAAAGTATCCATTGAATTATTCCCCATAGTTTCTCAGCATTCAAATACAATGTTCAATTCCACATGTGAGCTCATTACGCCCATCAGAAACGGATGGGTGGCAAATGACGGGATTAATATCATTTATATAATCGCATTTAACTATACGCTTGCAAGCTATAGGAACCAATATAATATTTCGGTTGCTGAGTTTCTGGCGCAATCTCTCTATAACAGCGCCCTATATGCACCAGAAAAAGTGCTCTTATAACGAACTCCGGGTACAGAGAATTAGTTAAAAAATATTAATATTAAGTAATTAAGATTATTTTCTGCCATAACTTTGATAATTTTTAAAATTCTAACAATAGTTACATAGTTTGGCGTAAATATTTACGTTTTAGTGAGAAAAGAAATAAATTGTGCTGGTGTAGAGTTCCGGTGCGGTTATAGAGGAAATGTTGATGTTGAAGGGATTGAGCTTACTTGGGCGCTAATGCTCTTTTAGAAAGAAACTACGGTTATAGTGAGAGGAATATGACCGAGGGAAGAAAATACCCTGCTGTTATAGAGTCACTGCCGTTGTAGGGAGTGATTTTATTGAGAGCGCACTTTACATGGTAAAGCTGTCGCGGGGATTCAATACTGCTGTTATAGGGGGGCCGGTATAGGGAGAGTCGACTGTTGATCATTCGGAATAGTATTTAGTTGTGGCTTCGTACTGACAATAACTACGTCGGATAGTTTGCGGATGAAGCGAATATTGCACACAAAGTGTCGAATACAAATAGGCCGAGCTATAGCCCCGCACATATACCGTATGTTTCACGGAAAACGCAACCGGCCCAACTGCTTATAACTACTCTACAACATGGCATATACATGCAATCACTAGCTTGTTGGAATGCCAAGACGTTAAGCTTTCAGAATTGATAAAGAGTTTCATTCAAACCTTACAAGTTTGAAATTAATGGCAAGTGAAGCGCGTTAAAAAATCCCATGTTAACGTATGGAGGTTAGCAAATTCTCGTCTTGCGGAATTTTTGGCTTTTTCAATATTTCCGTTATCTTATCAAATTTTGTACATATTTTTTTGTATTAACGGCAGTTTCTTGTTCGACATTTTCCACGAGCTTAAAAGTTCGATTTTAATCTGGAGATTTTACTGCAAAAATTTTACTTTCTGACCAAAGATAAACAACTAACCTACTAACAGTAAAATTTAATTCTCCAGAACCTTTTCTCTTTGGTCAACGTCACTGTAAAACTTACGAAATCGATAATGACAAATATTGCAAGAAATTAAGGATCATTTCACTAAAGCCATATCGACATCATTCTCAGTTCCCTTCGCGCCTCAGATTATTTGCAAAAAAATTCTTTAAAGGCTTCTCGACCGGTTGCCATTGCTGGCGGTGGCCTTTGCTCACATGATAAAAACCTTATGCGTTTATTTTCCCACACCGTGTGAACGGAAACGTTACAGATGAAAACACTTAGCAATTCCGAAAGCCTAATTTTTTCGAATTCGAACAAGCCATCATTTACAATCCAAAAATATTGCGTAATTTAAAATTGTACGGTACGAAAATTTGTTAACTCCGGTATGTTTAACATGTGATTTTTTCACTCCTTTCACAATCCACAATTTTTAAACGGAAACGTTCAGAATCAAAATACTTATCAATTCCGAAAACGTGACTTCTTATGTTCTTAGCTTTCCAAGAAGCTAGTGATCTCTTGTCTATGCCTTGTTGTAGAGAAGTTATAAGCAGTTGAGCCGGTTACGTTTTCCGTGAAACACATGGTATGTGCGACAAGCATACCAAATTTGACAACGTCTGTAGCTGACATTTCAAATGTGACATTTGCGACTGTTGCCAGCAAGGGCTTGTGCAAAGAAGTTGCTCATTTCCTTTCAGAATTAAGCTTTCTTTTGTTCATATTAAGAAAATTCAAGATTCTAAACTTTCTTTGGCAGAGCGTCGTGGAAACAAAATTCGTCACTTTTTGGTATAAAATTTTCTATACGAAAGTTTCTATACCAGTTGCGTATTGCGCACATGCAATTAGAAGGATTAATTGCCACAAAGTGACAAATTTTGAAGAAACGCTCACGGTAGCATTGTGATTGATATAAGGCGATGCGTGGGTGCACGCAAGAATATACTTTAATACAAGAACGACCACGCAAATTTTCTGGACTGCAGAGCGTGATTAGCAGCTTCATTCAAAGTCTGGAAAATAGCCGAAACACCAGGGAAAGTTTTTTATTGTAAGAAATAAATTTTACTCTTTCCCTCTTAACGTTTCCCGGAAGTTACCAATTTGCCATTAGAATAAACGTAATGAAATTTTGTAGTAATGTTGTTCATTTTCAAGCGATAAATTTATACGCCATGGTGCTTTCTGTATGTATGAAATTTTCTAAAAATATGCCGCTCAATATACTGACATTTGTGGTTTGCCTATTGCTAAATGGCTAAATTTGACGGCTAAATTTAAACCCCGTCAAAGCGCACCTGGCACAAATTTTTAGACCAAGTATATTCGTACATCTGAATAAAACTATCCCCAGTAGCGGATACATTTTTTTTTCGTAGAAGTGCTCGTTTGCTAATTTTTGTGTGCCTGCAAGAACTTCTATAAGTGACAAAAGGGGATATCTACCTCTTCAGTCGAACGCAAATAAATCCTGCACTAAAGAATTATTTCGCAACGAGCACCGGTTTTAAGCATCCACTCTGCTCCCACGGCCAGTATTGATCCAGGGATTCAGGCTATTTTAAGTTGTGTGCAACTGTACTTGGCTTTCTGATGTAATTTCCCAGCATTCGGCTATAGCCGAATATATATATATATATCAAATATATTTGATAGAAACTCGCTCAAATTGGCACTTGTGGTATAATTTCCGGCACTACTTTTGTAGTTATCCTTACAAAATTTTATATATACGTACACATTATATACCTAAATTTATCCGGCTTAGTTTTGATTTTCATTTGCTTTCAAAGGCTTCACGGATACCACTTGAACTTATCTCCTGGCATGGGCATTTTTTTTAGCATGCTTTGCAACTAATCTGTATCCCGCCTGTTATTTATGTAAGCATTATCACCAATCTCCCGGTTGAGCCTACGCAAATAGTACTCCACTCGAGGCTCATAAGTGGCGCGTGTATTAAAACAAGCGGAAATAGGCATATGCGACGTATTATTGTCCACAGCCACTGGATACACTTATATAGTGTTTACGTATATACACTCATATGCAATTTCACAGTGATATTATCAGATAGTGATCATTCACATGATTACTCTCTTGTCATCCTTCACATCATCACACTCATGCGGGATGATAGGGCGTTGTCTTGGATGACCATGGGATGATGCAATTGTTATGCAATGCAAATCTGGATGTCATCTTAAAACATCCGTGAAGATCTATCAATAGCCATGATTCCTTTTGCTAAGCTAAAGATGCGAATGGTGATTGAGAGATCAGTCTTTATTTAACTTTTCGCATAAAACGTGCTCGTTCTATCTATTGTACCTTTGTGCATAAATACATAACGTAATCATGTAAATAGGAGTTTCGGATTAAGGGCCAGGAAACTCCCCGTGAATCCTTGAGCAAGCCCCTAGGATGGGATCCTCTTGATAGTAACCGGTGAACCCATCGCCTTAAGTTCATATGACCAGGAGCCTGGTCGTATGGCAGGGATTTCTCACGTGGAGTATCTCTCAGAGATTAAGCCCCTCACTGAATGTTGTAACAACGTAAGTGGTAACGTGGACGTCCCATTGTGCTCACGCACTCTAAGGGACGAGTTACCCGGTAATTACATAACCCAAAGGGCATCTCTATAAGAGTATGCCAGGGAGAATCTAACTATATATGTATCCGTAGCGATGGATTAAAATTTGCCGCCTATAGTAAATGTAAGCATGGCAGTTAGAAAATGATAGTTTCGAATAAATGTAAGAAAACGATTTACAATACATTTGCAAAAGAAAATGTATACAAAGCGTTTTATCGTAGGCAAGTTTAAACACAAAGTTCATTCAACAAATTTTAGTTTGGAGCAAATTTTTATTTAAAACAAATTTTATTTCGGAACAAATTTTAGTCTGCAACAAATTTAACTTTGGAAATAATTTTAATTCGTTATAAGTGTTAATTCGGTACAAGTTTCAATTCGGAACAAATTTTAATTCGGAAAGTCAACTTCGGAACAAATCTTAATTCGGAACGTCAACTTCTGGACAAATTTTAATTCGGAAAGTCAACTGGGGAGCAAATTTTCATTCGAAATAAATTTTAATTCGAAATAAATTTTAATTCGAAATACATTTTCATTCGAAATAAATTTTAATTCGAAATACATTTTAATTCGAAATACATTTTCATTCGAAATAAATTTTAATTCGAAATACATTTTAATTCGAAATAAATTTTAGTTAGGAAAATATTTAGTCCGGAATAAATTTAACTTCGGAAGAAATTTTAATTCGGAAAGTCAACTCGGGAACAAATTTTCATTCTAAATAAGTTTTGATTCGGAACAAATTATTATTTTGAACAAACTTATATATATTTTGTTATTGGGGTTTATACTCTGATACTATACGAGATGGTCTTACAGAGTTGTGGCGTATACACAACGATTTGTGCATTGTACTAAGCTATGAGGAACCTTGTCCCCGTGCCAGGACTTGCTGCTTGGGCAACATTCGGACAAAAACCCGTGGGAAAAAGGCGCTGTTAGTCAGTGAAAAGTGGTAGAGGTTGGCAGGTATCGAACCATTGCCCACCCCAAGCAGCGTACACACGGTAGTCACTGCAATACCGCGTCCCGGTCCAAACTGATAATAGATACGCTCAAAATCTCCACGTTTGGCGAGCTCCGCTCCCTCTATTTCAACAGTGTTGTTGGCGAAAGACGTCAAAAACTATTAATGTATACCATTATCTGATGCTACTTTGCAAGTCCCTTCTGAGAGCAAATTTCCTTTGTTTGTGAAAGTAAGTACAAAACACGGAGTGCTGCGAAACATACTACAACGAACATCAAAAGAGTATATTATATTCTATCTATGAAATGAAAACATCATCCTTTGCATCACCCTACATAATGAAAGTACTTTTTGTCCCTGGCAGATCCTAATGGTATAGGTCAAATGTATAAATACAAATTTAAGTACGCTCTTAACAACGTATCCTACCTTTCATCTTTGTGCTACTTCCATTACTATACGTAACGAAACAAAGCACTTTGAACCCTAAAAGCAAACAAACAATCAGGAGTGGTATCATGCAAAAATAAAGCCGCTATGTTTCTGAGGCTCCGTGGGCGTTCAATTTCAAATATCGTTATTTGTCTGGACTCTCTGCATAAATACCTTCGAATTCCTAAAATTTCCCGGCAACTTTCAAGAATAAATCCTACATAACAAGCTGGTGGGTATACAAAGCACCGTTTCGAAATGTATTTGAAGAGTTAATTAGCAAATTTTACGAGTATATGTATACCTTGCCATTTCTTCATTAGCAAAACTACGTCGCTAATTAGAACATGTATTTGTACAGGTGGAAATTTCTCTCATTTCAGTTCAGGAGAAACGAGTGTTGATTTGCCTAGCTGGCACAACGATAACAAAAGATTTGGTACCAATAACATAGGACCCACGTAGGACTAAAACGCATAATTGTAATTGCTGTAATTTACGTAGAAACGCAACAGCCTCCTCTAAATACTCTCCAAGGCATTTGCAGAAGCTCAGTTTGGGGAATATATATAATAGTTATACGTAATGCTATATCGCCAAAAGCCATATAGTTTAGATATGTACAAAAAAGTTTAAACGAAAACAATCCCAGCTGCAACATGATTGCGAAATTTTTGTGCCGAGACCAGGGCTGTCCCACGAAAAAAATACCGCTACAAAGTAAAAAATATATTTTGAGAATTGCATGTCCTAGTACGGCTTAAGTGGCAGGACCGTTTTAAAGAGAGCCGTTTTTTAATGAGAGTGTCAGGTGTTAATGAGACAAAAAAGCACAATCTTACGGAAAATGTTAATGTAGGAACATATACAGTCGGCTCTCTATATAACAGAACCCTATCTGCACCAGTAAAAGTGCTCCTATAACGAACTGCTGGTATGGTGAAATATTTAAAAAATATTAATATTAATTAATTAAGTTTATTTTCAGGCTTAACTTTGATAATTAGCCGAATTCTAACAATAGTTACACAATTTCGCATAAATATTTACGTTTTGGAGAGAAAAGAAAGAAATTGTGCTGTTATAGAGAAAACGTTAATGTTTAAGGAATGCATGACATAGATAATAATGCTCTGATAGGAAGAAAGTGCTGTTATAGTGAGAGGAATGTGAGCGAGGGAAGAAAATAGCCTGCTGTTATAGAGTAACTCTTGTTATAGGGAATGGTCTTATAGGGAGCGCACATTGCATGGTAATGCTGTAGGGGAGATTCAGCACTGCTGTTATGCAGTAAGTGCTCTTACAGGGAGGGCCTGTATAGGGAGAGTCGACTGGAGAAGGGCAAGCTGGAAGGAAAAGGACAATTTCCGCTGAATATTCCAACACACACGTTTGGCACAAGAAATTTCCTCTTTTTAAGCCTATCGTGTACAGGCACAAATCCAGAATAACGTGGAATTGTGTTGCTGGCAGTGAACCACGAGCCGACACGTTTCCTGTGGACGCTTATGACGCATTAAGTAGACTAATAATCCTTTTATGCGAATGACATTTCTGTAGCCAGTTGTGCCAAATGGACTGCATGAAAATCTGAAATGAAGTAAAAAATACATATTCGGCATGCCTTGCCAAAACCCAAGACAATAAAGACAGTGACAAATGTTAGGTGAGGAAAAATTCATTTCCTGCAGTCGGCGGCTGTCACCGCGAAAATGTCCTTGGCGGGCTGTCGACACTCACGGGAGCTCCGACTAAACTAATTACACGTGCTGGCTAACAATGTTCGGACGCAAAATTAAACTTGTCACTTGGCACACAAATTTATGTACGCA
This sequence comes from Disparrhopalites patrizii, assembly GCA_034698585.1. Classification (NCBI taxonomy): domain Eukaryota; kingdom Metazoa; phylum Arthropoda; class Collembola; order Symphypleona; family Sminthuridae; genus Disparrhopalites; species Disparrhopalites patrizii. The sequence goes on along the minus strand of JAQGBT010003141.1, from coordinate 10,893 downwards.
AATTGAACTTGAACCGTTGAGGAACAGTGAACTGAAGCCATAAAGACCTTATGCTGCCTCTAATTGCTTGTCTAGTTCATAGCATGTAAATTGATGTTCTTGTGGATGCTGAAACGGTCCGTTGTTTTTTACAAGAATAATTTCACTGCAATGGACGTCCTGCGGGTGGAAATTTGTCTTTTTATTGTGCCAACTAAGATCAATATACAGTTGACTCTCGCTATAACAACCACGAAGGGAAGGGCAAAAACGGTAGTTATATGGAAAAGTTAGTATGTGGAACATTTAATATGCACACTATACAATGGCTGAGCATATAAGTTGTTATAAGGAGAATTGTTATAAAGAAAGTCCATTGTATACTCAGAGAATTATCGTGTCGGGTGAAAACAAAAATTTCAATACATGCAAATTTTCAACACCATGGAAAAAAAATTTAAGGAAATTTACGAATTTTCGGAAAAATTCTGTAAACATATTTTTGTCAAAATTTTTTCATAACAAAACAATTTTGTGAGAATTCTTGAAAGCACATTTTTGTGACAATTTTTTAATAACAAATTTTTGTGCGAACTCTTAACAAACAGATTTTTGTGAGAATTTGTAAATACGAAGTTTTTAAACAACAAATTTTTGTGATAATTATTACATAATAATTTTTTGTGAGAATTCTTCAATACCAAATTTTTGTGAAAATTCTTAAATGTATGCAAATTCCGGGATTTTCGCCAGTATTTTCAAAATTAAAAAATATTTGCGAAGAAATAAGTAAAACAAAATTTCTTATCCGTTTGGTATGAACGATTGACTGAAACCGCAATTAACTCTTAAATATCCTGGTTTATTTCACTTGGCAGTTCCTCCGACAACAATGACACGGAGATCCAAGAAAAGCTCATCCTTCTCTAGTTGGAATTGAAGCAAACCGGAGTCAGTCCACGCTCAAAATGGCGAGAACTTGCTCAGCCAGAATAAATCCAAATCCTTGTTCCGTTTTAATAATATTTTGTATCAAAATCCTAATCGTCCAAGGTCACGATCATCCCCATACAACATCCGCGTCCTTGCCACATCCAGAAGAGCCCCATTATCAGCAGCCTGGAGAAATTTACGGAGACCGAATCCTGGAGCAATTATTTCCCAACTTATTCCAAGCCCAAACAACCTCATTATCCTCCGAACTTCCCCACCAGACGTCTGCTGGTGACGTAAATAATCCCAGAAATTCAAAATACTTCCCAACAGACGAATCTCCCGTATCCGTCAGAGCTTCCGTCGGCGTAGGCCGGGCGGATTTAATCCGGAAGGAAATTAGTCGGAAGGAGAAGTCGTCTTTGAAAAAACAAGAGACATCCAATTTGCCGTTGCTGGCGGGAATTTTCCGGGAATTGACAAGCAATTTGTCATCCTTTCCTCTGGATCTTTCCGGAGATTCCGGGGAATATTTTAACTCATCTCCGGCCTTAAGTCCAGTCCTGGACGACGGGAGAACGCCAGGATGTACATTCTATTTGACTATACTTTTGGCCATGGAGGAAAGTCGTTGTATGAAGGATTTTGTGAGTTTTGTAGTTTTGATTTTTTACTTTCTTCGTATTTCTATTACACGTTTCCATTATCTTTGCTTTATGGACTAGATTCCGGAAATTTGTACGTTTTAGCAAATGGTATAACTCTTAGACGAAATTTCATTATCTCTTGGGAAACATAATACAGGGTGCGACGCAGGATCGACGGGGCTTAGAAAGCTCGGTGGAGGATGACGAGCTTTTTGTGCCCTTCCGGTGTCCTGGAGAGGAGCTCCTCAAGGGCCAATGCGAGCAGGTGAGCCCAGACAAATTTCTGGAACTATGATTTATAGTTTTAATGCAGTTACATAATTTTAAACATTTGCAGTAAACGCATTATTAAAATGCAAATTTGCTGCTTTTTGCGTTTGTGCATATTATTTGTGTGCGAATAAGAACAGGAACATTATATAATACAATATTAAATGAAATCTCAATATTACAATGGTGCACAAATGGTTTCAGTGTCGCAATTTGACGACGAAGTTAATGCGGGAAGGAGACTGCTATGCCTTTTGTGTAAGTCTTTTTTCGAGTAAAATGTGTTATATTATGTTTGGCATCCGATTGTGGTGGTTTACAGCGCCATGAGCATATCATGTAAAGCATGTTATATTAGTATAATCTAAAATTTGCACGTCAATCGTTTAGTATTTTAGGTTGAATAAATTTCGGAACAGTAGAGGTTCTATATAACAACTCTGAAGGAAAGGGCGAAATATATTGTTATAGAGAAATGTTGTTATATAGAACATTAAATATGCACTTTTGACGGGCGAAGGGTTGGAAAAATAATGTTGTTACAGAGAATTGTTGTTATGAAGATACTTGTTATAGAGAGACTCCACTCCAACTTTAGTTACATTTTAATTGAATAAAAAATTGGATAAATATTAGATGCCATAGAGTAGACTGTCTATAGATATATAAGAGGAGAGTTGTAATATGTTACAACGCTCCTTATATGTACGTAAAGTGGAGTCTCTCTATAAGAAGTTTCTTTATAACAATATATCTGTAAAACTCCACTGTTATAACTTTTTTTCTATAGCAACTTTATTTTTCAGCCCTTCTTATATTTAGTGTATACATTTTAGATGTTCCATATAACAACGTTTCCATATAACAACCACTTTTGTCCTTCCCTTTAGGGTTGTTATCGCGGGAGTCCGCTGTATGTAGAATATTATAAATTTAACAACTTTCGTTTTGACTTTTTATCGAATACGGCTAAGTTAGTACGCATTTCTAAAAAATATAGTGGAGTCTCTCCTTAACAGCATCCCTTATAACAACATGTTCTCCATAACGTCATGAAAAATTCGAAGTGATTCACCATGAAATTCGTACCAGTTCGTAATTGTGTTCTCTATAACAGCATTCCTTTTATCGCAGAACCATTTTGGCTTCCCTTGGATGCTGTTATAGAGAGCCTCCAATGTAGTGCTAAACTTATCCGTATTTTGATGTAATTACAATTTAGTTCCTTTTGTATAAATGTATAATAAATCAGTTATACCATGCATATACGGAAAATAACAATATTTTATTTGTTATTTTTACGATGCACGATGCACAGTCCAACTCGTCCTGGAATTGCCGCAGGCGTTGCCTATCCATCATAGCCCGAGTCCGTGCCGGTTTGACCTCTAACAAGGTCAATTCCGCGTATACACAAGTATACTCTTGTCCCAGCGGATTACCAAACTGTCATCGGCCTAATCGGAAACCATTGGACACGCATCGCGAAGTTAATCACAATTCAGTTACATCCCGGACGTTCCCTGGCGAGGATAATCCCACCAAATCCACATCGAATTTCATGCCATCACCCTTTCCCCAAATCCCGATGAACCCCAAGGAATATCAACCCAAATCGGAATCTGAATCGGAAAGGAGCACCATCATTCCCCACGATTACATCGAGGATGTCCGTGTATTTTGCGAGGGAGTGACTCCACCGTCTCGGGACATCTCCAACGCGTCTGCATCGATGCTAGCATCGTCCTCAACATCATCCGCATCGTCCCTAATATCCAATGGACATCGCCATCGGAGACCAAATCAGCACTTTGTGTTGCTTAAAACGCGAGTGAAGTACCGGAAACTGAGGATTTTGGCCACATCGACCAGTCAACTTGACCATTTGATGGGGAAAGGTTTTTTGGCCCTTGACGACAAAATTGAGAAATCGCCCGGGAATTGGAGGACTTATTTCAAGGAAAATGACACGCATCGTTGGGCCAATCCAGTCGTCTTCGTCACGGAGCAAAGAGTGAAAAATCACCCGACATCGGGGGAGAAAAAGGGTCCTCATAAATCGGATGTGCAAGAGGCATCCGGAGAGGAGGAATCTCCGGAGCTTGAGTGGGATGAGTGGAAAGTTTTGGGGAAGGTAAATAGACGTTCCAAGGAGCTTTTCTTCACTTGAGATTAATTAAAAAGTTTTTTAATGCATTCTTTCTCTAAAGCTTTGAAAGAGACTTTACCATTTTCTGCGGGTTATTACGAAATTTTCCGACTAGGCGGGAATGCGCTCGTTTGGTCGGAAACAAAATTTTCCGGTGGGTGCATTTTATGGCATGATTTTTTCCAGGAGGAACTTTCTCCAGAGATTAGCGCACTTCCGAGTAAAACGAAAAGGGGAAATTGAACTTGAATTCAATAAGATCCACATTAAAAATTATTGCTTTATTTAAAAGTTCGAATATATTTAAATTTTATTTAAAATGTTTTGCTGAATTGATTTTATTTAAAATTTGTTGTAAAATTTGTTTTATGTAAAACTTTTGTTTAAAAGTTTTATTTAACAGTTGTTTACTTAAAAATTGTTTTATTTAACAGTTGCTTTACTTAAAAATTGTTTTATTTCAAATTTGTTTTATTTAATATTTGTTTTATTCAAAATTTGTTTTTTATTTAAAAATTGTTTTATTCTATATCTGTTTTACATATAATATTGTTTTATTTAAAATTTGTTTTATTTAATATGTATTTGTTTTTTTTATCATTTATTTTATTGAAGTTGTGTTATTCAAAATTTGTTTTATTTAAAAGTTGTTTTATTCAAGATTTGTTTTATTTAAACGTTATTTTATTCCAAATTTGTGTTATTTAAAATTTGTTGTAAATTTGGTTTTATATATTATGATATGGTGGAAGTTAAATATTATTTCTAACGTGTGTTGTCGGATAATTAAAAAAACGGAATAGATATACTCAATATATAATTAGAACTTGGCGATCGGTCGTAGCACTAGCGAGACAAGTATTAAGCGGGTAATAAAAAAGTCGCTTTATAAAGGAAAAAGAGTAATATAGCAAAGATGATCAGGAAAATTATTTTTTTCTCCTCCTGGGAAAGTACACCATTTGATCTCGTTAAAAGCTTAAAGGATTCACGGATCTCTCCCAAACGGATTCCTATATAACCTTTCGCAGCGAGGAGCGAAAAAGCGAACGTTCATATAAAAAATGAGAAAATGTTTTTTTCTGCTCCGAGAAAATCTTTTTCTCAGCTTTTACTAAGTCCTCCGGGGAATTAAATGTCTGTGGTTTTTCCTCCCAAAAATAGATGCTGCAAATAATCCTTTTACTTATATAAGCTAAGTAATTTTTTTTGAGGATATTTCCTTGCATTTTCCAACAGACTCCGTACGGCTTCGATGAGATTTATTTGGCCTACCTCAGTCACTCGTACCAATGGAGGATTTCTGCGGTGGATTCTCGGGGGATTATCGATCAACTTGCCACGGATGTATTTAACACTTTGAATGGTAAGTGCATTATGTGTCCTTGTCGTGTGTTGTTCCCTTTTCCATCCAATACAAATTTAACGTACATATGTCCGCTGGGAATTCCACAGAAAAACACCCGCAAATTCATGGGCGAATTTATGTTTTCCATGTTGCGCTATGCAAATTTTTCATGGACGAATTTGTTTCGAGATTTCGCTATACAAATATTTCATAGACCATTTGCTGCCATACTTTGCGGGGAATTTTATATATTGCTCCATAGAAATTTGCAACTAACGTTTGCTTCGATAATGTCTTATACAGAATTTTATGAGCACTCATTATCCTGCGCCATACAATGTTGTCATCCTTTGATTTTGTATTGATCTTGCCTTGTATAAACGTTTAATGGGCGTTTCCTTTTCTGCGCCATACAAATTTTAATGGACGCTTTTCAGCGATCTTATGGCATACAAATTTTGTTCGGGGTTTTCCGATATTTCTATCGAGGAATTTTTAATGGTACTGCTTTTATCTTGCCATAAAGACATTTTTAATGGTTTTGCTTTTATGTTGCCATAAAGAAATTTATAATGATAAATAAATAATAAAGAAATTTATTATTTTTATATTTTGCTTCTATCTTGCCATAATAAAATTTTAATGGGTTTGCCATATCTTGCCATCAAGACATTTTTAATGGTTTTTCTTTTATCTTTCCATATTGAACTCCTTCTTGGCTGATTGGTTTCGATCTTGTTCTATTAATAAATAGAATTTAACGTCATTATCTCTTCAACGTTTTCTAATTTTGCCCGATAGAAACGTTTGATAGGCGTCATGCAAGTGTTTTGTGAGCGTATCAACCTCAATCGAAAGTTATAGGCTGTTGTTGGTGTTATTTTTTATGTGTTAATTCGTCCCGTTTAGAAGCGTTTAACGAGCGTTATGTGTGGATATTATCCAAAAGAAATTTTTAGTGGGAGTTTTTCATCCAAATCCCATACAATTTTGCCATGCTGCTGTTATTCAGAATAAATACAGTGGACTCTCTCTATAACAACTCTCCTTATAACAACTTTTTCTCTATAACAACTTTATTTTTCCGCCCTTCGTATATATTGTGTACATAATAAATATTCCATATAACAACTTTTCCTTATAACAACCATTTTTGCCCTTCCCTTCGGGGTTGTTATAGCGAGAGTCCACTGTATAACGGGCGTTGCTTTTAATTTTCCCAACCCAAATCCAAACTCATTTTTTCTTCTATACTTGCGAGAGCCCAAACTAATTTTGCATATTCAACCATCTGTAAATTTTTCTAGGCTACGTGCCGCCTAGTGAGCCGAGAAACGTATTCGTGATCAGAAATCGTCCTTCCAGAAATGAATCCACCGTGGATGTCCTGGTTGGATGGGAGCCTCCGAAAGGTAAAGAAATTTCGGTTATTTTATATTCAAAAGACATTTCTATCGCTTATGCCCGCACAAATTTGGTACAGTTAGTCCGTTTTAGTCCACAGAACGTACATAAACGGCGATTATAGAGATTTTACCATCCAATATGTGGGCTTAAATTTTTTTCTGTGTATGTTTTGCCATACACTATACTCGATTAAGCCCATAAATATACGGGAGTGTCATGAATGGGAGGAAATGTAATTTGCACTGGAAATTTCAACCTTGTGCATATTCGTTGGGGAAGGAAATAACCATCTCATTTTCGCATATTCGTTTCCCTCCAGAGAGATCGTGCTTCTACAAACTGGTCCTGGATGGCCTGGAAGATCATGAGGAGCGATTGCAGACTGTGCGGATAAAAGATGTGAGTGCTTTTTCTGGAACTGTTTTAGTTTAATTGTTTTTGACACAAATCCTCGTTCAGATAATTATGTGGCACGCTTCCGATTTGTTTTTAAATTTATTTCCACGTTTTTGTCTGTTATCCTTCATACATTTTTAAACACCGTTTGATCTCCGGAGAACGCAACCCGCTCAACTGCTTATCGGTTGAGAAAAACGCATGTATCTATAGTCTCCAAATAAATTATGCAGTCAAAATTTGTCACTTTCTACATTTTATAATTTTCACACATAGAACATATTTATATTAAAATGGACCAAAGCATATTTTTTGACGAGTATAAAATTTCGTTGTTTATAAGAATAAAGCATAAATTGGATTTCCCGAGAAAGAAATCTGCAATTTTTGAAAACTTTATGCTTGACATAAATTGTTTACTAAACTTTGTGCGGAAATTTGGCAGTTTTTATACAATGAAACATCTAATATATCGTCGTTTAAGTGTTAAAGTTGACCAAGTTCAGTTTATCTTAAATTCAAACCTGACAAACAGAGTTTTTCTGAAGGAATTAGTAAGTTCAAAATTCACCAAGTGCACCAATGCTTTCAGGTGGCGCGCCTTATCTTATCTATATAGATATACATGTATATTGCCAGTATTGTAAAGAATGACTGTGCCTTCACAGGAACCATTGGGAGTTCATCGGTACTGGTTCCAGAACCTCAAATTTAACGCGCAATACCTCCTGCGAATCACCTCTAGAAGTGCGGGATGGCACGAGGATGAAAGCACTCAGGCGAAGCTCTCCTTTGTCACCCCAACCTGTCTTGACGTCCACGGGTTTCGCTTTGACAAGTGTGGTATGAACAAATATTTTCTTTCAGAAATCCACACTCTGTTTGTCTCTATTTGTTGTCCGTATATACAAGTATATACCAATAAACATATAATATACGCATATACATGTTTGTATACAAATATTTATGTATTTTCCGTGACGTTTGTTCAAGTAATCATATTTGCCCAAAAAATTTCTGGTTCCCTAAAAAAATATGTCATGCATAAAACATGCATTCATCCAAGCACAAGAGATATTATATACACAACTTTTTCTTTGTACAAATTTGTGCAGCTCCGCCACCCCCAAGAAATTTCACCGCCAGCGTCACAGCCTCCACGGAAGCGTTGAGCGAGAGCATCTTGGCGGAATTGAATCCAATTGCGGGGAACTTTGTCCCTCCGATGACGTTCACGGCGAGTCTCAGCTGGTCACCGCCCTTGCATTTGTCACCCGCCAACCCGTTGATCCATTACGTGATTCGCATTACAAATTTGGCCCTCATTTTGCCCCCATTCACGCCCTCGCCAACGGCATCAGTCAAGGGTGGCGAGGGCGATTTGGATTCGGCCGAGGCAGAACGGGGATCCCTCAGGACGTTCACATTGCCCCCGGTAAGTCTCATGCTACACTGGCTCCTTTTCTATAGGCAGAGGAATTGAGGTTAAATCAGAGAGATCACACGGCGACTGACTGCAATTTATGCCCGTTTGGATTCCGTCGTCCTCAAATAACTTGATTATGCACGTGCGAATGTGCACGGCAAATTTATTGTGGGAGCTTCATCCTTTTTTGTACAAACCCGCTCATGTGGTGAAAATGTTTCTGTTCGTTTTTATATTGCGCCAAATTATTTGTGGCACGTCCTTGTACTGGATTTGTATGCAGAACGTGACGCACCACCAAATTAAGGGATTGCGGGAGGGACGGGAGTTTGAGATTTCTGTGAGTGCCGTCTCCGTCAAAGGTCCGTCGTCTCCCTTCGTGGTGGTCGTAAGGACGCAAATGGGTGAGTATTTCTATGCTTAATATTTATACTTAATATAAGGATCTTGAATAACCCAAAAGGGTTTAGCTCCATTTTCACAGTGTATACTTACGTTTTTTAGTAACATAAAATTTCGCCAAAAGTCAATATTATTTCATGCCATTTCTAAAGAAGCTGTTTAATTTTTTATAAGTAGCCAAGTCCCGCAAATATTATGCTGAGGGCATTGTATCGCAATGGAACGAGATTTAACGAATTTTAATACATTATACCATAATTACTTTGGACGGCCATTAGATTTTTTATTAATAAAGTAAAATATTTCTAGCTGCAAATGTTTGGCGCAAATCGCGTTTGTTTTATATTGCCATTTAAACGACATGAAAAATTTGAGAAAGTACCTAAAGAAACTTTAGTTCAGGTTATATGTTTAAATTCAAAATTTTGAGCTATATTCATAAATGTCTGGTTTTCAAAAATTTGGACAAAAAAAAGCAAAACATATATTATTATATGAATTAATTGTTATATGATTTAAAAGCGAAAATATAATAAATTAGAGAAAGCGTCTGCTGTAACTTTTATGGATCTAAAATGCATAAAGGCAAACGTTGCCTATATAAAAAAATGCGTATTCTTGCGGGTAATATTGATGTATTAAATCAAGCCAGCGTGAACGTTTTATAGCCATAAAATTTCGTGTTTGCCGGGAGAAACTGCGCTGCATATATTCATTGAAATTGCAGCCGATTTATTGCAGAATTTTGTTTTTGTTTCGTAAAGCGAATGTCGTGCATGTTTTATATTTGGACTATTATTGTAGTATGAGTGTTGAATATAGTGGACTCTCGTTATAACAGCCCTCAAGGGAAGCCCTGAAGGGAAGCGCAAAAATAGTTGTTATACGGAGAAGTTGTTATATGGAATGTCAAATATGTACACTATAAATACGAAGGGCTGAAAAATAAAAGTTGCTACAGAGAAAACGTTGTTATAAGGAGAGTTGTTATAGAGAGAGTCCACTGTAGCAGAGCAAAATTTGGCCGTCCTTAACGACTGTAATTCGAATTGGATTTATACATATATAAATTGAGTAACTATACAGTGGAGTCTCTCTATAAGAGCTCTGAAGGGAAGGGTGAAAAATATTGTTACTGGGAAATGTTGTTATATAGAACATTGAGCACGTTTCATGTACGGAGGGCGGAAAAATTCATGTTGTTATAGAGAAATGTTGTTATAAATAGATTGTTTTTAGAGAGACTCCACTGTATATCAGAATACGAAACAAAATTCGAACGGGAATATTAACGCTGTATAATTCCAGGACATAATTTGTCACTCCCAGTAGAATCCGCAAGTGGACTGAAACCGTTTTTGAATAATCCATGTATGATTGCATAGTTTCAGGGGCGTTTGCGAGCGGACCCAGAAACGAGTGGATCTACGTTGTCGTCCCCATCACATTGGTCCTCACTGCGGCCTTCGTCTGTAATTTGGTCCGTCATTTGCTCCAAAAGAGTAAAGTGAGGGCCGCGAGGAATTCCTATTTTCGGGTAAGGCGGAAATTTCATCATTTTCTATAGTAATAAAAATAAAATATGCATATTTAATACACATGATATATAACCTATAGTCTATATAGGTAATATATCATATATATTAATGCACATATTCCGTAGTGAAGCAATTCCAACCCGCTAATTCTCAACTGAACAACCGAGGAAATACGCGGAAAATTTACACAGAAATTCCTGTATTCGTATCGTAAAAACTTTCCCAATATAATGACTTGCTCCTAGCAAGATTTTTTTTTACTACGCCTTAAAAAAACCGGGAATCCGTCAATACTAGAGACAGCTTTAATGAGATGCTTTTGAACAAGTTTCTTTTAGTCGCGCCAATGATTTCTGTTAACTCCCACATGTCCCAACAATGTGCAGAAGAGTCTTTTA
>JAQGBT010003140.1:0-20788 GCA_034698585.1 Disparrhopalites patrizii | reverse complement strand
TTTTGGTTTTGATTTATTTTTGGAGATGACCACTTACTGCACGCAAGAAAAATGGAGATGATCACTTCGTGAATTAGTGCTCGCTGGAGATGATCCGATACGTTTCTTCACCGACGATATGCTCTTCAAAGCCGTGAGAATGAAATCCTCTGAAGAAATATCAAGCGCATTTGACATGCATTGGCAAGTGATTTAAATATCTATTTGCCACATATGCCGCCACACTAGCTTTTCCTGAATGGTCAAATTTGATTGAAATAGAAGTTACATATCGACGATTAAGAATCATTTACGACCACACGTGGGCACATTTTTAGTTGCAAATCCGACTAACAATTAAGTGGAACAATTTCTTAATTGTAAGACAACCTTTATACCTGTGTTGATGTTAATCGTACATCGTACCTTCTCATTTTGGGGAACTGTGAAACAGTGCAATAAATCAGGTTTTACGTGAAGCAAAATTTGCAGCGTATGGTAGAAAGTCCCAGTAAAAGAAATAAATTTCGCGAAATATTGATCTATAAAACTAGGAACTTTGACCCGACTAAGGCGAACGACTTGCAGAAAAAAAAAGGTAGCAACTTTTTGAACGGAGTCCAATACATACTGGATTGAGAAAGAGTTACATACTACCAATTTCAATCCATTTAGTTAATTTTAGATCTTGCTAGTTATATGTTGCAGATTGTAGATGAAAATGTTTTTCAACTTGAAATTGAACTTGTAGATTGGAACTCACAAAGTCACAAGTCACAATGACAAACTGAGAAAAAAGTTAAAATAAATAGCAAGTTCGCCAGAGTGCCAGAGATGGGGGATAAAACGATTTTAGGATTGGGAAATAATAAAGACAAAAGACAAAATGCTCTACATCTACAGAAATGACAAATGACTACAGACTTCACCAGACATGTAAATGTAATGAAGGCATAATAATACAGTCATATACACTCAAATAAGTATTTTTTAGACTTTAAAATGACAATTTTGTCAAATTTAGAAGTAGTTAGTAACTGTTATAGTTCCAGTTAATTGATCATATTTGATATTTATTAAAAATTGTACAAAAATGTCACTGAGCACGTGAATTTTGAGGGATAAATTAATCCAATGCCGAAAATCCGATTTTTTTTTCTTATAATGATGGATGAGTTCCCCAGACCTGTAATTGGAAACACAATAGTAGCAAAACATTAGGTTTCGGGTTGTTTTCTTTTTCCTTGTTATTTCGGTAAAAAAAAATGCGAGGAAGGCACATAAAAACCTATTAATTATTGTTAGTTATTAAATATGCATATATTTTATTTTTATAATATTTTTTTTGTTTATCCAGCCCACCGACACGAACAGAAAAAAAGGTGACAGGTCGACGCGAAGTATAAGTAAGGTACTTTATTTTTTTATTTTTAACTTTTTAAGGTTTGTATTTTTTTAATAATAATAATAATGTATATATTATATTATACATATAATTACAATATGCAATATAAATTTTCTCAGCGCACTTAAATTCCCATACACAAATACACATTTAGTCCCCGCCCGCCCCTTTCGGGAAAAAAAACGTTCCTTTGTGAAAAAAAATTGAAAGTCCCACAATAAACGTTCTTTTTCATATTTCTTCTAGATTTCGCTTGTCGGCGGCGAATGTTTATTAAATGTTTGGTCGCTTGGATTCGGTTCAGACTTCCGACGTGTCGTGTCGTGGTGTTGTCGTGTAGATATTAATTTCATTCCGCAGAGTCAATTGTATTCAAAATTCAAATAATAAGGTCGTCTGCAAAACTTGAGGGAGATAAGGCGAGCCTTCTTATTTAATATTGGTGTGCTTTTGATCATTCAATTCTTAAATACGCATTAACTCTAGTGCGAGTTGTCACTTGATTCGGGTGAATTGTAAAATGAAGGACGATTTTTAATCATTTCCAAATAAAGGTAACTATCTTATACTTATCTTATCTTATGGTAATACGTTTAACTTGATTCTTGATGTCTAATTGGCATTTTTAAATTGTTTTCGGCAGTCATTATTGCCACTTGGAAACCCTCAGGAGTACTTACCTTGAAAAAGTAGGATTTCGGTCATGTTTCGTTCAGAGAGCATTTCAAACGCGGGATGGAACGAAGCGTTTGTGAATTCTCCGGATCACGAGTCAACCTCATCACCTACGACGTTAAGAGGTCGACAGGTCATTCTGAGGGACGATGGAAAGTTGCAGGTCGTGGCGGGTCATCTTCTGCCGGCTTCGGTGGTAAACGCTCAGTCGCGGGTGTCCATCATCTCGGATAATGAGTCAGTCAAGACTAGATTGTGTGACATTGAAAGGTCATTGGCAACGATTGCTAAGGAGGACACTTTGGTGGAGGTGTATGAGAAGGAATATGAGTCGAGGCGGGATGAGATTGTGGACGAACAAGGGAATATTTCGACTCCCTTGAAGGTTGTGAAAGATATCGCTGCGGAATTCAATTTGGACATGGAAATTCATGATATTGAATGTCACATTCCTCAAGAAAAGTATGGGCCAGGGAGGATTATTCACCAAGTTCGTGTTGCTGTCAAGGATTTTGAAGGTAAGATGTAATAAACTATGTCTTTCTATATTCTTTCATTTTACAACTGTCTTAGTATTTAATTGTTGAACAAGGTCTGCAAGTCTTTTTGAAATTAGTTTTAAGTGTTTGTGAATGAAAAGTATAGGTGAATTTTAAGGTCGATGTTATTTTAACTTTTTAGTTCAAACATTAGGGTATACAGAACTATTTGATGTAAATTACTGACCTTGATGGTGATTGGTAGGGTGTAGGGAGATAGATGTTAGATTGCTTCGAACTGTTCGAACCTGTTTTATGATTTTGTTTGTTACGAAGTATACGATGGTTCTTCACTCATTTCAGGTGTTGGAGAAGCGCCTCGTTACAGGTTAGCGATACAATTGGCGGCGGCTGATATTTTGGAAAAGGTCAAGCGTTTCAATGGGTCGTGTTTGCAGCCATATGGGTTATTGCCTGGATCCAGACTCAATTCTTGGATATACAGAGATTTGAGAGAATTGTGCGCAATGGAGGGATTGTTAAGGCCGAGTTTTGAAAGAGTCTCGCGTCGACTGGTACCAAATCCCAAGCGATTCGTTTACAAGTGTTCGATTGGACAACTGGATCGATTTGGTATGCATGCATTACATGATAATTGGTTAGGATTTGTATTTGCTATAGTGATAATATTCGTGGTCGGGAACGTCGTTACTTGTAATTGAAGTCAAGGTCAATCTCCGTGTTAAAATGTTCATTTTGGGTTGGTTTTGAAATGCGTCAGTGGAATTAATGTGATTTTGTATGGTGTTTTGATGACCGTTTTAAAAATTATTTAGGGACGAGCGACAGCCTTTTTATGGCTAAACGTCTCTCAGCTAAGGATATGTTCGAGGCTCTGACTGGGGAAGATTACCCGAAGGATCGTGTGGCCACCGGGAAAGGTTGTCTTCAGAAAGATGATTTCGAGAAAATGGGGATCCGACCTATTGCCTCTAGCAGGGTTAGGTTCCCTTCTATCTTCAATATGATTTTTAAATATTTTTTATTTTTATATTCAACGTGGTTTTCCCTAGATATATAAATTAAATCAGAACATTATATAATTGTACATATTATGGCTCATTATAATAATTTTTGACTTCGCAATTCTTGCTCGCATTATCTGTTGTGACTCTGATTTCGGAAGTATTAATTTTAATTTTTAATACAATGGTTTGCAAAGCTTTCAAAATAGTAACGACAAAAGTTGTACTGATTCCTGGCATTTTTTTAAGCGGTCAATTTTTCGTTCTTGTTTGGAAATAGTCTTCGCGGCGGGGTAAGACCGTATTGCCGTCGCCGATGCATTCGACGGAAGTCGCCTCTCCAAGGTCTGAGAACTTCTTCTCACCTCCACACAGCGAGAGGTCAGTGACATCAGAAGATTTTGTTTTGGGTCAGGCGCAGGTGACGGAAGATGAGATTTACGAGGACGAATTCGCAGAAGCTGAAGACGACATCAGTATTACTGGACGAGAATTTAATCGTATTAATTTGAACCTGAATTAGAATAGCGCTCCATCAAGCGTATTCAGAATGTTTCTAACTGTTTACTTTTTGGTTTTTCCTGGTTGTTTATTATTTGTACGAGTATAAAAGTATTGTAGTTTTTTATTATGAGCGGCTATAGCTTCATTTATTTTTTATTATTTTTAGTTTTTAGATTTTATGGTCTTCAAGTAAATCTGTGTAAATCTACATTTTTCGTAAGGTACACTTTACACGCGGTCGATTGATCTTCATATCAATTTTTTTACAGAACTCGGAAGTGAATCTATCTGTACGCTCTTTAAATTCTTCAATTTTACGGTATATATGTATAACAAATATTTTGTACGGTACAAAATGTATTATTTTTAATATATGTTTATGTATAATGTACATAATATATGTATAACTGGAAAGTTAATAAGGTTTCAGGTAGAAAAAGAATTCCACGGATTATTGAATTTTTTAATAAAACAATTACAAACATACGTTTTGGATGTTAACCAACAAGGAGGAAGCCAATTTATTGTATATTTTGTTTTCTTTTGGAAAATGTAACAAATAAAACCGTTTGTGAAAAACATTTTTTCAAGATGGTTAGTACCAATAACTAATTATGTACCAGTAATAATAGTAATTGTAACAGGTAGTTCCATTAATTCTTCCCTAATTCTCTTACGCAACTTCCATACTCTCTGGACCCTTCACTGCTGGCTCATCACCAGGTGCATCTGGTGGGGGAGCATCATCATCTCCAGGGGAGGTGGCAGGAGCACCCTTGCCCTTTCGTTCTGAAGGATCCAAGAGGTTCAGATACTGATCCGCAGTATCATCATCAAAGCTGGCGAATTCGAATCCTTTGCCTACGATTCCAATGCTCACGTTCTGTTCACCAATAAAAGAAACAATGGTAAATGTAACTGAATTAATCGAAGACCAATGCTGGCCTTAAAAAGTTGGAATTGTTGAATATCAACACTGTTCAGACGTACCTTGTTAGTCAGCTCCATCTCAGGTGGAAGGGTATCTCTTAGTGCTCGGAGGGCATGAGCAACTAAAGCTTCCAGGGAGCTTTCAGCTAATTCCTCCAAATGTTTCTCCAAGTAAGTTCTAGCTGACTGTGACCTGGCTCCAATGGCCATGGCTTTGCAATCATAGTAATTGGCGGATGGACAAGTTTGATATAGGTGAGGCCCAGTCGAATCGTAACCCACGACCAAGAGACCGACCCCGTAAGGACGACGATCATACCGCTGGGTAGACTGCTGCATTTTGTTCCCCAACATTGTTAATAGACGACTCACCGGGAGTGCCGAGTCATGGGCGTACCAGTGATTCAAACATTCCGTTCGCATCCACCTCACCAGCAGTCTGGCGTCGGCGGTCAACCCTGCAATAAGAAACGAATCAGTTAAATAAAGCAATGAATGACGTAACTGCTAAAGTTCTGGACCGTACATTATTGCTACTACCTAAAAAAACAAAATCCCTTTCCCTCTATTTGACTCTACTTGAATGACTGCCCTATTAAGTAGTACCAGAGCACTCTTGTATGTAATAGATATTACTGATAACTAACCTCAACGGTCTCCAAAAAGATAGTTTCATACCTTAATTTAATGGTATACTTTAAAAGAAAGTGCATGCGAACAGACAAATACATACACATGTGCACTACAAATACGAAATTTTGTCACACACTTCTAAGCCTTAAACGCCGAACCTGCCCATGATACTACACTTATATTTATAAGTTACTGGAACGATTACCAAATAAGCTTCGTCAATATCTACATAATTCTGAGTACCCCTTGAGACAAGTTAATGAGCGCAGGAAAAAGTATCAGCTACATCTAATACGACAAATTGAATTTGAACCATACAAGCGTATATTGTACCAGCCATCAGATTCACAAAATTGAACATAATTAGTTACATCATAATCATTAAACAAACTCACAGTAATTGGCACAAATTCAAACAAAACAATGTGAATACCTACAAAGGTACATTGCTAAACCGTAATCAAACGGCGAAATGACTCAGAAATGCTTACAAATTCCTACCTGAAATAGAAACTCCCATATGAGCATCCACCGGAATGACCTTCTTTTGATGAGCAGCCAGATCTGAGGAAGCTCTCTTGAGTGCCACAATGACGGCATGTGTGTTGGATTTCAAACCCACCGTGGCTGACCCCTGTTTGACCGCCTCCATCGCATACTCCACTTGATGCAAGCGTCCGGCCGGGCTCCAGACCGTCACGTCACTGTCATACTGATTTCGGAACTATTTCAAAACACAAGGGAATTAATACAGTTGAACTAATAACAACATTTCAGCCCTATACATCCATTTAAAATGCAATTGAGACATGTAAACATATCGTAAGTAGTTGAAAACCAGTGCCAAAATTAGATATTTTATTTGGCCGACTTATAGGTACGCGTCAACACCAAAGACTATCAAACTTATTCCAGAAAATATTGTAGGTCGTATCGTAACATCGTAGGTCTGTCAGCTATACCAACTGTCAGCTAGTGTATCGATTTGTGATTTGTTGTAACAGAAACCAACACGTCTTCGAGAATTAGTTTCTTGAGCTTTGACATTTAACTGAGACGCTTCTAGGTTCTAGCATTAAGTCAACTTTTGTAAAACCCAAATCAATATCACAATTTGTCTTTCACCAGCATTTTACTCCAGTTTTAGTACTATTCTATTAAAACTCTACTGCAATTTATTCCGGCTGCATTAACTAATATTACGGAACAATAATGAATTTAACAATAATTAAAAACCACACAAAATTCACTTACCATGCTGCTGGGAAAATTTCTTCAAACTTTTCAGAATTGTTCGTGATTTAATTGTAATTATCTTCCTGACAACCGAACACCGACATAAACGAGGATGACAATTGGAAAAATTGAAAGAACAACAGCCGGATGAAAGAGGGAAATCTCAGAGAAAACTTATCACTGTGTATTTTGACCAAGAAAGAAAAGCGTGGAGCGGCACGGACGACGTCAAAAAAAAAGCCAGTGAAAAAAAAAAGTCGAATTGTGAATGATTCTGCAATATAAAACTTTTCGTCTCATCCCGCACTGTCTCGTGTTCCAATGGCGCCACATTTTGAACTGCAAATCACATGGAGCATGAATAGCATATAGCATTGCCTTACGCTTGGTTCCAGTTTCCATTCTGAAAGTTCCAGTAAA
This sequence comes from Disparrhopalites patrizii, assembly GCA_034698585.1. Taxonomy (NCBI): domain Eukaryota; kingdom Metazoa; phylum Arthropoda; class Collembola; order Symphypleona; family Sminthuridae; genus Disparrhopalites; species Disparrhopalites patrizii. Next base: position 13,502 of record JAQGBT010003140.1, on the reverse strand, counting down.
TCTCCAGTAAATCTTAAAGTCTCTTTCATTATTGTTCCATTCCAGCAAATAAATCTTTCGGTGTTGACCCGAGAACATTTTCTGTTCATTTAGGCGAATACAGTTTACAAAATAAGCCTTTTTTCAGCAGCATTACGAAGTATTTGGATTTTAATATAATTAATATTTACTCGATCTCCCTTTGCAAATGTGGGCTGCATACTTACATATAATTTAGGTACATTTGTCTATTAGCTTTAAACATAAATATTTTCTAAAAATAGTAAAAATACCTATTTTGCTTCCAGCGTATTCATGTCCGTATCATATTGGCGTGATCATAAAAATCTCAAGGAATAGGCCAAATATGACGTGGACAAAGCGACGTATAGAAATGGAAGTTGTTAAAGCGTCAATATCTGCACTTTACTCGGACCTTGGTACATAATTAAACGTTTAAATGTTTACTTTAGTGGTTTCATTGGGGGTGACAATATTTTGTCAGGTTCAAAGTGTATATAGGCCAAAATAGTATATATTTGCTAATTCCGGAGAGAGGAAATACCGACGGTGTCATAAAATGCAAATTTTGGAGTACTTTCCAGTATACACTGGCACTGGCTTTGTGGGTAAATACATATGTACATATATGTGTACATACATACATGCGCTTCTCCCTCTCCAGTGCATTTCATTGTCGTCCTTTCTCTGTATATTATTGGGTTTTTATGGGAGGACGGGGCAATACGGAAATTCCGGTTTTTCCATCCTGTATACATATAATTATATTTTATATTTAATTCCTATTTCTGTTCATATATTTGTATACACGGTTTAATATTATAGTTAAGTTTATGCACTGGGTTTAATGTTAATGTAAACATTTTATGTTCCTCACCTCGCACGCGAAGAGCATGACCCCGGATCGGAGCTTTTAGCGCTCCTTGCAATTCCTTCCCCATCGGAGGTCACCATATGCAATCCGAATTCATGTACGCTGGCACATCATCCAGCGACTGAACGTTATTAGCGTTAGGTAAAGCTTGTAATTGTGGCCAACTGGGTAACTGGGGCCACCCACCAATTTAATCAGGAACTAACGAGTTAATGAAAAAAAGGATGTAAAATTAAGAAGACTAGCACCTGCCTAAATTATTCATTAATTATGGCCGCCGTCATTAAATTGTAAAATCAAAACATTTTCAAAGTTTTTCGGGGGTCATTCAAGTATTAACTTGACATGCTTCATTTCTTATTCTTTTTCTCGGCTTTTCGGAATTATTCAACCAGGCTTTCAGGATAGCCCTACATAATATATTAAGTCTGTAATTACATACAGTGATATTTTTTCATACAGTCAACTCTCGCTATAACAGCACCCTATAAAGCATCAAATTTCGCTTGTTATAGCGAAAAACTGTTATAGAGAACAGACATTTCTATGTTAACAAATGGAGAAAGCTTTTGAGGGGAGCATTTTTTGCTGCTGTTATAACGAGAGTACTGTTATACAGGCGACCGTTATAGACAGAGTCGATTGTACTTATTATAAATGTTTACTACAATCCACAATTGAAGATGGGGATGATCACAATTACATGCAAATTAACATTTTGGAACTGTAGCACGTTTTAAAAAAAATCAATATGAAATCGGTGAGGAGAAAATTAATAAATAACTGCTTGGTGATAGCTCAGATACTCAGAATGCTATACAGTCGAACCTGTCTATAACGGGCTCCCTTATAACGGTTTTCTCTCTATACCGGTGGCTGAAAATGCTTCCCTCAAAAAGTTTCTCCAAGTGTTAATATATAAATTTCTGTTCTCTATAACGGTTTTTCGTTAAAACGGGGAAAATATGCTGATTTAAGGGGAACCGTTATAGAGAGGTTCGACTGTACTACATACAGTGGAGTCTCTATTTAACAACTCTGAAGGGAAGGATGAAAACTATTGGTGTACAGAGAAAAGTTGTTATAGAACAGAAAATATGTAGCTTGTATGTACGAAGGGCGTAAAAATAATGTGGTTATATATAGAAAAGTTGTTATAAAGAGACTTGTTGTAAAGAGACTCCACTGTATTGGAATTATTTCTTCAAAATTCCTTGCTTATGGCACAGCGGAAGAAACAATTGGAAAAAACGTTGCAGACAACCACATTATTAAGCCTTAAGTGTGTTTATTTTTACAGTGTTTTTTGTATGGAATTAACTGCCATTGGAAATGACACAAATTAAACGGGAAAGGGGGTTACTTTAGCTATATGCAATTTTACATTTTGGATGAATATTAAAGAAATCATTGTGAGTCTCAAAAATCACTTTTTGATAGATCCAAAGGATTTTTCCAAAGATTTCCTCATATTAGAACAAACAAAAGCGAGTTTTCTGTTCAATAATGAAATACACAAAATCAATGAATGTATTTTACATGCAATGTCCAATCTACAATTTTGTGGATGTAATTAGGAATTATGTAAACTTCAATAATATAAAAAATAGCATTGGATAATAATACATCTAAAATTTAATATGCTTGGATTTTACTAACCTTACCGAGATGTTTTTTACTGCTAATCTCTTTTGGCATAAAAATAACCAGGTATTAAATTTATCTAACTCAGGGGCAGTTAAATCATTGCTAAATTTAAAAAAAAACTGTGCACAGCGGCTGACAAATTTGGGTTTGCTTAATGTGAGAAAAAGATGTATCACGAATCACGATATGAAAAATTGCAAATTAAAGCAAAAACTTATATCTTGTTTTGAAAACGCATTGTTTTCAAATAATATATTATGCTTAATTATAACCGATTATAAGCATGAAGTTTTGATTTCGAGAATACCTAAATTGAGTAAATTAAAAATGTATTATTCTTAACTAAAATGTATTATTCGATATTATTATTAGCTCAAATAAACGTGTTGTTAAAATCATATTTTAATGTTTTTCCATCATGCACCAACTAAATCCAGAATGTCTCTTCGAAAATTCCATATAACGAATATTTTTCATTCATTAAACATAAACAATGGAAAAAATAAATCATCATTTGGATTCTGGAGGTTTGCCCCAAAATGTTTGGCGATTAGTGATTGCAAATTACAATAACATAATAATAGTATTATTATTTATAATATATACATACAAGCGAATGACATTCTTCCCAAAAGCAACTGCGCCCCAAGAATATTGCCAAAAAAATCGGCCCTGCACGTGGAGATGCTTTGTGTCAATGCACATAATATAAAGTTTATATAAACACGATAATATAAACGTTAATAATATAAACGTTTATATTATAAACACTTACCTATCAGATTCTTGTAACGGGAAAGGCAAAAGCACTTAATTTTATAGGTAATATAATTTTATTTGAAAATCATTGTGGGCAAGAACCCTCAACGTTGAAGTTCATTGGTAATGTAGTTACCACCCAATACATTTCAGGGTGAAATATATTTTCTTTGTATTTACCTTTTTGTTGGTATTATTTATATATATATATGTATGTATGCTATATTGCATAACGAAAGTATTTATTTCTCTGTAATTGTGCTTTCTTTATAAAATCAACATATTTGTTTCTCTCCACTGGCCCACACTGAGCCCTGTCCATGCCCAATGAATGCCACATTGAAGGTCACCACTTTGTACGGGACATACCGGTGGTCCATAAAGCCTTTATCGGGGACAACTCCGGAGGCTGTAATAAGGACGCCTTTATTGTTATTGCTCTGGCTCTGTAAATTCCCTTCCACATGCATGTAATGTACATATGGTAATGTACACATCGATTAAGCCATTCAGTTTCAATCTCATATTCCCCGACACCCGCCATCCAATGTGTGTTCCACGGGACTTTTTATGTGGCTGGGAAGAATCGGAGGTTTGTCAAGGTGGGGCATAAAAAGTACATTATGATTTCACCCTGACTTTGAGATGCTTCCTTGTACCATATATATGCCCCCAAGAAGTATATAGTCCTGCCTAAATTTAGTAGTTTAGTAGTGCCTAAATTTTTTTTTATAGTAGTGTAAATGTATGCAATTGTTTATGGCATGGCATCCATGTTTTTTTTTTTTGCCAAATGACCTACACACAGTGGGAAACGGTCCGGTGTATGTTCGCCCAAATTTTCCTTATGGTGCATTGCTGGTTTTCACAGGGTTTATTTAACTCCAGTGTCCGGCTGGAAATGCAGTCAGTTCCGTCTCAGCTCCAGTAGAGTCAAGTGTTCTCTCCAGCCAAAAAATATTTGGAACCACAGGAAATTCAAAGAAATTCTTTCAAAATACAAAAGTTGTAAAATTTCATTTCAAGCTTCAAAATTTTCATTAGCTCACTTCTAAAACCAATTTTTTCCCCAAACATTTTTCGAAGAGAGTTCCATATCCGGAAGAATTTTAAACTTTGGACGTCAAAAATTGGAAGTAGTTTCTTGTTTTTTTTCTGGATCAGCACTTCAACCTGGAATCGAGAGTCTTCCAATAGTGACTTCACTCGGATTCGTCCAGCCGTTGCCTTCGTCCAGGAAACTTGGGTGGTTTCTGCCGTGCAAATTTACTCACTTCCGTCCGGTCCTAAGGAGAAAGAGAGAAGCTGCGGTTGTTGCAGAGCGCCATTGTTGTAAGAAAAGGTCAAAAACTAGTTGAATCAGGATGCCTCACGTCATCACTGTCATGTAAGTACTTTTTCTCTTGGGGAAACTCCTTTCCCTCATCCAAACAAGGACCCACACTCACCTTGTCACCTTCTGGGGGAGCGGGATGGGATGATGACATCGCAGGTTTTTGTAGTATAGTCCATTTCTATAGTCTTCCCTAGAATAGTGTATATGGCGAACAACGATAAATAGCCGTAAGACCGTAGAAAATATCTATATAGAATTCCAAATTTTGCATGGCAAATGGGGTGCGACAAATTTGACAGTTGATTATAAGGCATTACGTAGCCCTTACATTGGTGCAATAAGTATTTAGTAACAAAGATAGAATATATTACCAAGTTCATAGAATGATTCACAATACAGGACAAGCCTGTGTAAGTTGAATGCATTATCATAGTTTCAAAAACATTTTTAAAAACAAAAGACCACTAAATTGTTTTTTTTATTCTCGCATTGTTTTACTCTGAACACTGCGGAATGGTGCCAAAACGTTCCCGAAATTTGACCCACACATTCCATCATTTGTTTTCCTTCTCCATTTCCTCTAGGAATGCCTTTCATTTCCTCAAGGAATGCTCCCACCCTGTATATTAGAACTCTTCTTGTACATGTAACTTGTAAAAATGTGAGTATACACAAAAATGTCCTGGGCAATACTGTTATTGCAGGTGATGGAAGCGATTAAAAATTTTTATTGCCGCACACCAAAAAAAAAAAAATGCAAGAAGCAAAACAAGCAGGACAAAAATTCCAGTCTTTCCCTTGTCCCCATTTACTCTTAAATATATCTGCATTTCTCTGCACTTGAACCATTTTATTTCATGGGAAAAGGAAATATGAAAACTTTTAATTTCAGAGAGTATATGTATAGCACTGTGTAGAAATAGGATATAAATGGATATACAAAATATAATTGAGCATAAAGATATAAATGAACAAACTTCTTTTGAACAAACAATCTTTTGAAAAGAGGAAATAATGCTTTTACGTAGTGTAGAAAATAATTTGACATTATAAAGTGAGTTTTATCAATAGAAAAGCGGATTTCAATGGAATTTTAAATGGGATTATCCTACAAAGAAAGGCTTACCACTAAACTTTCTCTCTATCCTTACCTACATATAATTACTAATTACTCCCTTTAAAGACAACTATAAATGGACGCTGAAAGGGAGAGTAATGATGGAGAGTTATTAATAATTGTAATTTGTTCCCTGAAATTGAAAACAGTGCCTACCCCCGGGATTTCGGGATCTGGAAGATGCGGATAAGCGGGATCACGGACAACCAATTCCACATGCTCCGGTCGGTTAATCCCCTTTTGCAACGGAAGACCTACGGGACTTTCCTCACGGCCAAATGGCGAACTCAAGGTGCTGGTATGATGCATTTCCCCCGCTTTTAGTACACTCCCCCTTGTGCACATTTTTGGTTTGGAAATTTGCAAAATGATTAGAACCTTAGAATCTAATTCTGAATAGCTGAATTGTGTTTAGGACATGGGAGATTCCTGCCCATGTCATACATCACGCCCGTCCTGAATATCCTCGAGGAATGGGGCTACTGCATGGTCTCCGTCAATGACATGGAGAAGAGCACGGGCTTGGGGAAGATCTGGACGTTCCGGATGAATCGATGCAGTCCTTATCTGGAGACGATGATGACGGCCAGGTACTTGCAGGATCGCTATCAGTACTTCTGTCTCCGCTACCCCACCTTGGCCAACTACTACTACCCCTGCAATCCCTGTGTCCCCGCCTGTGGCCCCTGTGGACCCTGCCCACCCTGCGGCCCGCCCTGTCTCCCACCTTGTTAAAAAGACCATCCAAAAATTATAAGGATTTCTTTATCATAAGGAAATTTTGCGGAGAAGCACAAAATAATGGGGAGGAAGGAGAAATGTCGTCTTACATATGTATCTGATTCTATTAAAAAAAATAATCACATTTTATCAAGCCTTATACTATATCATAAAAGTTATCCATTAAAACCGTATCTATAGGTATTAAAATGTAACTTTTAAATGCAAGCATGTAGATTGTACAGGGGTTCACGATAAGGCTATAATGTCGCTATTTATTACTGTGTACGTTTTTTGTTCTCCCTTTGGACTCAAGATATTTCTTCTGAACAAGACTTGAAAACTATTACTATTGTATTACTATTGTCACTTCTCAATACTGTAGTGGATACCAGATACTCTTCCAATTAAACTCAGTATTTGTGAGAATACATGTGATTTCTCTGGAGATATACTTTTTTTGGTCATGCATACTATGAAGTATCCTATAGTGTGTACGGATGTCATTATTAATGCTTTAACGGCCGTCATGAGGGCAGAGATGGCCAAAATACTTTAGTTTCAACTATACTGATTACAAAATACTTGTACACTCGGAGATTTTAATTACAAATTATCAATTGCATTCGGCTGCTCCCCGTCGACTCTCCCTATAGCGGCCCTCCCTATACGAGCACTTACTCTGTAACTGCAGTGCTGAATTCCCCCTACAGCTTTATCATGTACAAGTGTGCCCACACTGCCTACGGCAGCAATCACGTGAAAGTTGCCATGGTTAGTACAGTCGACCACTGGATTTCCTATGGCCGAAATATCCTGGTTTCTATTCCAAAACTGGATTACTTTAGGCCCTTGGATTTATACCTTAATACCTTATTTAATTTCTCTTGACGAAGAGCGTAACTTTAAAGCCTACCTTGGCGTTGAATGAAGACATTTGAGCAAGCAAGTTTGTTTTAACATGCTCAGTTGCTCCAAAATTCGCCGTGTGTCTCTCGTTAGTTGTGATTTTAGCTGTTTCCTTTCAAAATTTGAGTGTTTACTGTTTTACTGCTGACATGATCATTTTTTCTGATTTTCCTTGAAGCCATCGCGCCTGCGGATCTACAATTTAATTTAAATGAATTTTAATTTAATGAAAATTCAATTCGTTTTGAGAAATATAAACTAAAAACTGGGGAAACATATAATAAAGTGTCTTAAAAGAATTTTACGGGGTCGATCAGTATTAAGAAAGGAGGAAACCCCTACAAAGCTGTGACAGCAAACAAACAACACTGACGAAAACAGAAAACATAAATTATTTCCCTCATTTTTCTATTTTCGTCGATGCATGTAGCCAGGCTTGAATTACCTGCAATATCGCGAATATTTCGAAACTTCCGTTTTATTCGCGAGTATTGCAGGTAAAAGTCTGGAAATACAGTGGAGTCTCTCTATAACAACATCCAAGGGAACCCAAAATTTTGCTGTTATACAAGGAATGCTGTTATAGAGAACACAATTACTATGTATTCCATGCACAAGGTGCGGCAAATTTCCTGACGTTATTCAAAACATGCTTATATATAAGGGGTGCTGTTATGAAGAGACTCCACTGTATAACGGAAGCGTCGCGAAGTTACGAAGCGTCCCGAAGCGTCCCGCGGCGTGACAGGGATTTTATACTGTAGTAAGGAAAGTGAGCTCTCTATAAGCACACTCCCTACAACAACAGTTACTCTATAACAGCAGGGCATTTTTCCCCCTCAGTCACATTCCTCTCACTATTACAGCACTTTGTTCCTGTAAGAGCATTAGCGCCTAAGTCAGGAATCCCGTCAACATTAACATTTTCTCTATAACAGCACCGGAACTCCATACCAGCACAATTTTATTATTTTCTCACTAACATGCAAATATTTACGCCCAGTTTTGTAAATATTGTTAAAATTTGGAAAGTTATCAAAGTTAAGCCAGAAAATGATCTTAATTAATTGATATGATTATTTTTGTAACTAATTCTTTACACCTGCAGTTCGTTATAAGAGCACTTTTTCGGGTGCAGATAATGCTGTTATAGAGAGAGTTGTCTGAACTTAATTGCATATTACAAATGAGTCGATCACAAAATACAAATTACGAAATACATACAACAGTAATTAGTAATGTATTTAAATACGTATTTTAATTACAAAATACAAATAAGTGTATTTAAAATACGTATCATATGCGTTCATTTGTAATTTAGAGCGCAATCAAACAATTACAAATTGTGTATTTTGTCTTGGTGCACTTTTAAATTATAAAATGCAGCAAAATACTTTCAAAAAATCCCGTGTATGTATTTAAATATAAATGACAAAATACATGTAGAAAATACCTGTATTTGAAAATACAATTGCGAAATACAGAAATGCATTTCAAATACGTGTTTCAATTTGAAACATGTATTTTGACCACCTCTGCATCAAGTGTCTACCCCAAAAATGGTTAAGAACGGAGAAAATCACAATTTGGTTTCCGACGCCCATAATAATATTCTACAATATTTTATGTACTGTATTTATTTCCCTGGTACTTGGTACTGCATTTGGCTGCACGGCTATACAGAATCAAATGGAAACTGTATAAATAATATTTTAGCGGGGAAAATACCAGGCGTCAGCATTTATCCGCAGATTCTTCTGGCTCAGATTTGTCCTCATCAGAAACCTCCTTCTGTTCATTGTCATCAAATCCATGATTCAAATAAATGATGCTGGGCCCCGATCCCGTCTCCACCTTAAAGGGCCTAGGACTCCCTTCCTGATCACTGCTCGATCCAGGACAAGGACTAAATTCAACTTTCGTTGCCTCCTGATTCAACCTTCGGTTGCCACAGCAATCCCTCCGTTCCCCGCAAGGCTCCGCCTCCTTTCCCTGGAGCAGGTGGGCATACTTGGCCCGGCAGTAAATGCAGGGGTTCTCCCTGGGACAGAGCTTGCTGAACCTCCCGGACGATGTGGGTTCCGCCAGGACCACATGAGGACGCCCCCGGGTCTTGGATCTGCTGGACGGGCGACAAATGTCGAAGTCATCATTGAAAGGCGGGAATTTTTTTGTGAGGAGAGTGTCCAGGTGTCTACCGGGGAAATGATTGGGGGATCGGCTGAGTCCGGCGGAGGACACTTTTTTGGGAGGGAGCATCTGGGAGAGGGCATTATCCTTGTACACCTTCACTCGACTCATCTTCTGGCGGGGCGGGGCGTAGGTCTCATCATGGGGCTGGCAATGATAGCGATGTCCCCGGAAGTTGAAGTGAATTCGGTTGCAGGCAAAAGGGTCGGGGCAAGGACTGCAGAGGATGTACTCGGGGATGGTCTTGGACGATGTAAAACCTTGATTTCGATGCGTCTCCTTGATATCCTCGATGATCCGATGATGCTCCGTCAACGTCCCTTTGAACTTCCGGATCTTGTCCCGGTAGAACTGGTCCAGGAAGTCTTCTCCGCTTTCACGTTTGCGAGCCCCGGTAGAGGGCGTTGCCCTCATCCGCAAATCCCCCTTCGGCGTGTGATTGTACGGCGTCTCCGCTCGCATCGCCTCGTGACGGGATTGATCCAGGATCTCGGCGTGCGTCAATCGATTCAAGGATGGGTCCGCCTGGGAGAAATCCTTGGGGAATGACTCCAGATAATAGCTCGGGTACTCCAGCTGGATGGGACACATCCGGAGGAAGACGTAGGTGAGGAGTGTGAGGAGGGAAATGGCGACGAAGGACAGGAAGAGCATGAGGGCGATGTAGGGTCCCCATTCCAATTGTTCCACGTGGTCCAGCCACGTCTCGGGTTGGGGTGGAGGGGTGGCGCCGAAGCGGAAGCGACTGAAGACGCCTGGAGAGGGCTCTTCCAGAAGATCTTCTGGGGGCACACGTGCGAACATGTAGCCAATGTAGAGGATCCAGGCGAAGGTTATCACGCCCGTGGCGAAGTGGTAGCATTGGCCGAAGAGATCTCGGTCTGCCGAGGCCATTCGGGAGGAATTTTAGGAGGTAAATTGATCCAGGCTTGAGTTGAGACTAAAAGACTCCCACGTTTAAACCACCCGCTGACGAGGGGGAATTAATAGTCGTTGTTTGTGTAAAAAGCCTAGATATTTCTATGCATATATTGCATATGCATAGTAGTACATAGATATACGTACCTATACTAATAGAATTATGTTTATTTATTAAATCTATATTCTTCGGTTTCTATTCAATGATTCTATGCAAATTAAAACATAGAAAATGTAATGTTATATTAATAATAAAATAATGTATTATTTATGTATGTATATATTTATTTATTTATACGGATTAAAATAATATTATTAATTATGTATTATAGGTATGTAATTATTCTGTAGCATCCCTCAATAATATATAATATACATATGTATAATAAATAAATAATACGTAATTCATTATGCATGTTACGCCTGTATTATGTATATGTATATATAAATACACTATAAAAATATTCATTTTTGAACCGCAATATGTACGTAATTAGTAATTATTATAGATAAATAAATTATTGGTCCAAAACGCAAAAAATAATGTTAAATACATATTATGTATGCACATATATATAACATATTACATACGTATAATGTTAATATAATATAAACATTTAATTAAAATTATGATAACGATGTTGTGGGAGTTGACTGTACATATGTATATTAATGTATGTGTATATATGTATATAGATATACCAATATTCATACATGCAGTCGACTCTCACAACATCAGCATATCTGCGTATGAAATTGTGCTGCAATAGTGAGATATGCTGTTATAGAAAACTTGGTAAAAAATTATAATTTATTTCAAGACCAATAATATTCCGGGTATAATCCTGTTTTCCTGATAATTAAATAAATTATATCACATTTACGCAATTTAGCCAAAATATTGAATTTTCGCTGAAAAGGGAATGAAAACTGTGCTATTTATACAATCTTGTTATAGAGAAAACGCTGATGTTGAAGGGATATTTGATTTTGGCTAAATGTTGTTCTAGAAAGGCAATGCTATTTATGGTGAGAAAAATGTAGTCTTTATACAATATAGAGAAGGAAATATCCTGCTGTTATAGGCAAAATGCTGGTATATCGCAAGTGCGGTTATAGATAGGTCCGTTTACAACATGATAAAGAACATCCGAATCGGTATACTCGAACTCAAATCGGAATTATATTATTATTTTTCCGTACTTTCATCGGAATTAGTATCCATATTTTTGTCAGAAAAATATTTGAATTGGAATTTATAGTTACAAATACATTCGAAATTCAAATTCGTATTCAGAAGTTGACATTTGGATTCCCATACTTTATTGGTATTCAAAATCTACTTCATTATGTTGCTAATTCTCGCCTTCGGGAAAGTTTTTGTTGCAAAATCAAGGTATTGTAACGATGATGTTTTCAATTGGTAGTAATATTACTATTTCGTCCGTAAAAAGCACCGATTTTTGCAAAATCAGAGTTGCGGAGTCAATTTATAATTTTGTATATTGATTTTGCGTTTATTTTAAGCTATATACAAATTATGTCAGATTGCATTACAAATAAATTTTTAAAAGTATTCGAAAAGTATTTGAATGCGTATTAATTTGTTTGAGCATTTGAATAAAATTGTATTGGAATTAGAATTTATATTTTAGATATCCGAAATTTAAATTTGTATTCATAATTAAAGGAAAAAGACGTATTTTAATTCGTATTTTAATTCATATTGTTCCGGATACCATTCCTTGGATGACAGGCTGCTGTAAGAGGGCCGTTATAGTGAGGGGCGACTAAATTGTATTTTTTATATACGTATAATATTCAGTTTATACCTAGATATTATAAATATTCCAAACTGCATGCATGCATACATACATTATTTAATACGGACTTGTCAGCTTCATTGACGGCGACTCTATAAAAACGGCGGGTAGATGGGGAAAAAGCAATAAAACTTTCAGTTAAAGTTATAAAACATCCAATGGCGCTAAATCAGGCCCATTTTTATTCGTCAATTGTGGGGTAAAAAATTAATCGACCACCACCTGAGCCGCCCACCACTGCTGCTGCCTGTACGTAATGAGGAGTCTCACGACATTCTTGAGCACGAAGGTGGCAAAATCCAGGCTGGACATACGACTGAGTCGGTGGAATCGTCCAACCCGAATTCCCGTGTTCCTCACCGACCTCACTGACCTTTCCACATTACTCGCAATCTTCCCGTAGCTCGACCGGCCCCAGGAAATGATGAGCATCTTGAGATTCTGGAGCTTGATGGGGATGCGGAAGGCCTTTTCGAAGAGGATTATAAACTCCAGGACGAGTTGGAGGCCGGAGACGAGATAGGTCATGGCAATGATGGGAGAGGCCTTATCCAAGACTATCCCGAAGGTCACCAGGACGATGGCATAGGTCATGCAGAGGAGTTTCCAGAGGAAGATGTGGTCGGCGAAGCCAAGATTAAAGAGCTGGACGTGTAGTTGAAGGCAACGGCATTTGAGGTAGCTACGAGATAGCAAGAGGAAGTCCATTACACCCCAAAGTTTCCTGGAATATAATATAGAAGGTTGAAGTGCAAATTTATTGCGAAGCGTATGAACTTATTAAGATTATTATGTGCGTCACGTTACATATTCTTATATTAATTTCCAAGTCAAATTCTGGCACTATTTAATCATAATTGTGTGGATAAAGGCTTTTATAAATGACACAATGCAAATTTGTTACCGGAAAACCTTTTGTTTACTGAATTTTTGGTGAGAATTTGTGGACTAAAGTTTTTAATATATATATGTATACACCGACAGCGAATTAAAAAAAATACTACAAAAGCTGGAAATTTGGATGGCAAACATTCGATTTTTAAATATCACCACGAAAATATACAAAATGGCGCCATTTTCATTCTATTTATAAATTTTCGATTTAAATTCTATTTGAAAATTTGCCATTTACATTCTATTTGAAAATTTGCCATTTACATTCTATTTGAAAATTTGCCATTTACATTCTATTTGAAAATTTGCCATTTA